>LPNX010816684.1:0-53420 GCA_001517045.1 Pseudotsuga menziesii | reverse complement strand
AAGGAAAATAATAAAATAATAGTTATTAATTTTGGAGGAAGAATGAAAAAAACTATTTTTTGTGTTCGTATTTTCGACATATATCCCTGTGTTTTTACTCAAATTATGAGCGAAAGAGCTTGTTGGATGTAGAATTTAATTCTGCATCCAATGAGTATCCACACTGCATACTTTGGACAAACTTCGCTACCCCAAAAACAAGAAATACCTGAAAAAACATGATGACTTCAGGTATTTCTTGTTTTTGGGGTAGCGGGGTCCATCCAAAGTATGCAGTGTGTGTACTCATTGGATGCAGAATTAAATTTTGCATCCAACAAGCCCTTGTGTTTAAAATTTGAGTAAAAACACAAGGAGATATGTCGAAAATACGAACAAAAAAAGTAGTTTTCTTTTATGACAAATATGTCAATTCAACCATTATGGTTGACTAATTTTATTGAAATTCTATTGGTTCTTGAATTCCAACTCACAAAATTGATTGTCGGTGCATTTTCTTATAAGGCCCATTTTAGACCCCAAATTTCCTCTAATGGGTCATCGGGTTGTTGATTTTTGGCTTGTTTGTCATTGTTATTGTTGGTCTAGGATGAGAGAGAAGATGACTTCTTAGATCAAGAATCGAACAAGGATGTGTGAAGAATGATATTTGAGAGAAGAAGAGAGTTGCTTACCTAGGGAATTGATCTAGGATGTGTGCAGATATACAGTTGAGAGAAGAAGAGGATAAATACATTGACCTAAAAGCAGAGAGCATGAGAAGAGAGAGATATGTATGAATTGTGAAAAACATCTAAATAACAGTCTGTAAGTTGAGTGCGCAAACCAAAGGTGATAGCCTATTTTTCATGCCAGATAAAGATCACCCTTGTGGTTTTTCCCATATGGGTTTCATGGTTCAATGGTGTCTCTGTGTGTCTTTGATAATCATGTTTATGTCGAATGCATGTATGTTGTGAATTAGTAGATATGAGTATGTTGCACAATGTTTGTTTATGAATCAACCCATATGTGTGTGTGTGCTTGTGTGTGTGTGTCACTTCTAATAGATTGAATCTATGATAAAGAATTCAGGTTAAATACTACAATATGTTTCAACGAATGGTTAGACTATTATCTTGAATCAATAAGAAAGAACAAGAAGTATAAATTCTCAATTTCAGTCGAGTGATTTAAGTAGAGTAAGAGTGAAAATTTCCACATAACTGTAAAAAAATGGTTTTGGCAGTTCCCAATAGATATCTCTGGTGAGATTGCAACTTCCCAATAGGTTTTACCGATGGGGTCCTGCTCTGTCGGGACGATATCTCAGGATTTGGTTACAAACAAGGGATCTGAACCTGGGTCAACTTGAAGCACAGAAATAATAATTATAAACACTCTTATGAGTGATGTCCTCTATTCTAACATATTCCACACCAAGGCATCCCTCGCATAATCATCAAATTTGGTGCTCCTAAAGCGACATAATTCATAAGCATCAGGAATCTATCATGATGATGTCATTCGTTCTGCATATGGCACACCATATTTCTTCTTTTATTTCCTTTCCTTTCTTTATATAATGAAGTTGTGGTGTAAGGTTAGCAAGTTGCAACTGGATTTGCTTCATTCCTACACCACGTTCTGTGAGCAGTGAGGCTTCTAGCTTCATGGAGAAATCAAGAGCCTTGTTCTCCGATACATTTTTCTGTTGCATTAATGGGACATAGATATGTGGAAACATCACCACAATAACCCATTATTTGTGCTAGATGTATGACATTTGAAAAAATACTTGGCCATCAAAGTATTGAATCTTTGGTCGAAGTCTCAAACAGATTCCGCGGGTAACTATATAATTTATTTCAACTTTGTAATAGACTACGACTCATATTTCAGTTTCTTAAACTGATCTATCAATCATGTTTCGATCTGATGCAATGTCTTCTGAGTGATTCCTGCAGGAACTACAACGAATTTCATGTACTAGTAGAGTAAACAACCTTTGAGGGTCATGATCATCTGAGCTTTCTTTAAGGCTTCATCTTGGACCTATCGCACGGTCCTTACGAATTTACATAGAAACCACTGTTGTTTAGGGTCCTCCAACCCATTTCCATTAAATATTTCCAGCTTTATATCGTTCCAAACCATTCTATTTACTCTAGATATTGCTAAATTATAAATTTTGCTAGTGGTATTTATGTGACTGCTACTTCCAATATTATTGTTAGTCGGATTAGAAAAATGATTGGGTGATTTGTTTCTCAATGTTACCTCAAGTGATGCACTTCTTGATCTTACCTTGGGTGGTGTATGTGGGGTCGCAGGTATGTCGTAATCTTGATCTAGGTATAGTGATTCTTCTTCTTCATCTTCTTTGTCACAAGATCCTCCATCAAGGTGCGACACCAATTCATAGTCATCTCTGTTGGTCGCACTCCAACTTCCTCTTCTTGTCATAGTTCTTCTTCTCTTTCCCGACCAAACATTTTTCCCAATCCTTAGGCGTCCACCTTCTAGTTTATCTACACCCATTCTAATCACAATATTTCTTATGACATATCCTAGGTTTCCGCGCACACCATCATCTTAATCCATAATTTTAAATATTTCAGATATCTCCCTCGTGGTGCTTGGAAAATTTCTCTTTTTGTTTCACTATATGATTTTATCGTGTCAACTACAATTTACATAATATATCGATCAAGAATACTGTTGAACCAAAAGTAGATAGCTCTAAATATAGGATTACTAGTTATTTTTAACCACTAGATCAACAGAAGGCTCAATTCAATCGGTTCTCCTCTTTGACCTAATTTCTTGTCGACGCAAGTTCAAACCTTTTGTTCATCAACAAGACGTAAGATATCAACCAAACAGAGGAGAAATCCATCGGCAACACTTGTGATGCAGATGTAATCTCACCCTAGATATCTTATGGGGACTACCAAAACCAAGTTTTTGTAGTTATGTTGGAAATTTCACTCTATAATTCTATCAGGTCACTCGACCAAAACTAGAAATTATATCTTTGTTCTCATAAATTCACTCAAGATAACCATCTACCATTCCATCAACATATTTGACAATGTAATCATAAAGCTTTGACATATGTTAACTCAGTATAGGTGCGACACATACATTCAAATATGCCTATTTATATTGAACATGCCTTTGACATAACAAAAACATTAAGACATACAAATACAAGATGTAGCATGGAAACCCATCCGGGAAAAATCACAAAGGTACTCTTCATCTAGCATGATAATTGTTTTGGCACCTTTGGTCTACGCACTCAACTTGCAAACTTTTCTTTTGATCATATTTACAATTTATACATTCATATATCGTCTCATGCTCTACTGATTTCTCTCTCTCTCTCTCTGAATGGATGATCCGAACATAGCCTAGATCTATCCTTTTACTAAGCAACTATCTCTATGATTGATCTTCAACCCCCTCTCTCGACCTCCCTTAATGACCAACCCCCACACAGCTTGAGTCAGTTCTTTTATAAGTTTTTTTTCGTTTACAATTCATGATTTAACCGTCGAATGACTATCAACTATCAGTCAAGAGGATGTCTTTCTATTTTAATGCATTCAATTATCTCTAAAAATAGGCACTATCAACCCAAAATGCAATCATGCTATATTACTAAAATCAAGATTTTAGTCCAACTAACTATTCCCGCAAAATCAACCGAACTATTATTTCGATTGCTTTATTCCTCTTTTGTCGTGGTTCCTTTTGTTGCAGCTTCTTTCGTCCCTTGATTGAAATCTTCATCTTTTCGAGCATAATTATAGCATAATCTTGTCTAAATTTTCCTAGGGTCTACATTATGACTAGTACAAAATGAGAAATTAGTGACTAAAGCTTGCATATAAACGACTATTTTTGAGTCGATGACTAATAATAGCTATTTTGTAATATCTTATAGCTTAACTAACTTAGTTGTATTTATTTTACTCATTAATAGCTTCCTTGTATAGTCGTATATTTGGTCACTAACTTAGTCATTAATTGCCACAATTAATGATCAAATATATGACTAAATAAACTACTAGATGATAAATCAAAGAATCCTATTAATAACTAAGCTAAATATGACTAAAATTTAGTCGCACTATAAGATACTATAAATTATCTACTAATAGTCATGTATATGTAAATTTTAGTCGTTTTCTTAGTCAGAAATTTATGATAGGGAACAGAGGAATCAAAGCACCAACCTCAATCCTATAAGGAATGTGCTCATCCATTGAGCTAGCACCGTTTAAGAATTGAGCTATAAATATGGATTTAACATAAATGTGTAATCGACTAATTCAAAGTACTATAAGAGAATTCCAATTGGAGATATGATCTAAAAATAGGGAAAGACGTGAAACTTACCTTCATGCAATTTCTTGGTATGTGCTTGTAATGATGAAATCAACATTATTTTCTAGAAGCCTTAAAAACAATGAATTAGAAAGAGAAATGATACTTTTCACTCAACTTTTTCCAATTTAGGTATGAATTAATATATTTGGTCTTTTCCAATGCATGTGCTATGTTGTATTGATATAAGGGTTGGAAAAATAGTTAGTGTTGTTTCAGGAATTGTTCTATTAAAATATCAGTGATGAAAGTAGCATTTACTATTATTGTTAAGTGCATTGTGGTCAGAAACTAAACACCTAAACTATCCCAAGTTTTTTTGCAACCACTAAAGCCACTAGATTTCCATCATTGTAATTCCCAATAATTAGGTATGTTTTCCCTTGCAACACTTTAATTATTTCATTTTCTCCATCCTAAATATATATAGATAATACGTCCATATATTAGAAAACTAAGTATTAAACATAATAGGAGGAAAATAGTAGGTCGCTACATATTGCTAAACTTAAATAAAATGTAATACATACCATTTTAAGCGTAAAAATATCCACATGTTGAAGTGAACTAAGATTTCAATAGTTTGATAACTTTTTGCATTTCATTTATTTCCATCTAAGGAGTTGTATGCATAATCTAATTATAGAAATGGAAAATCTTGGAAAAAAACTCCAATAGGCATAGGAATTGCCTCTACAAATTTTTCAAGAGAAGGCCAAACATCAAATCTAGAACCCCGACATTGTAGAACCCTTTTCTCTATTCTGAAGGGTATGCACAATATATGTGAATATTGTTTGTTCATAACATCCCCAATTCTTTGGTTGAATTTATTCCCTTGGGAATCACGGATAATATGAGACACATGAAATACATGAAAATGATCTAATCAAGGTACAGAGTTATGCAATCACAACTATATCTAGTCGATTTGGAGTTTACAACAAAAACAATTCTACTTTTGCATTCTATTTCTAATGAATAAATGATTTTCTAAGTGATAAAAGTAAAAGCTAATCGATACATTATGATAGTACATAATGACATCTTACCAAAAGGATCCAAGGTGTAATTCTTAGTTCTTGTTGTTCAATTCTCCTAAGTAATTCCTCTTTGGGTGCTTTAACTTGATCCAATATCTACACAAGCTATGTGTGGAAAAATAATAAGTGAAATTCTTAAGGGATTATAAAGAGTGTGTTTGGTCTCAAACCAAAGAAAGAGGATCATTGAATAGTTTTCGAAAAAGTTATTTTTCAAAAGGGAATGGTTTTATTTTTCAAAAGAGAATGGTTTTCATGTGACCTAACAAACTAACGGTAACTATGCTTGTCATGAAAATTATGTGTTCATACTTTTTTTATATAAAAAAATAACATGAACTAAAATTACTTGTCTGCAAGCCTTTGGGCTCTCTTAATCCAAAAATGTCTCCTTGGATGAAATAACCATTAGAGGAGAATATTATTGCTACATTGAATACATTGGGAATTTTTCCTAAAAAAATTCTCTAAAGCAATTGCATTAGGTTCCCTCAAAACCTTCAAGAGTAAATGTATCATATCAAGTGCGTTATGCACATTATTTCCCCATCTTTTCTCTAGTCCAATGTCATGTAGAATTTACCTCGCTAATGTTAGTGTAACAAACTTCATGCAACCAATGAACACATGACCTTTGATGCCAACACATTAAAATACATACAGTTTACCAAAAATTTGGGTAGAGAATAATAATCTAAGAGTGTTGAGGTGCTAGAGACCGAGACACCCCAATTCTCAAGCATGCCTATGCTCTCAAACAAACCTAAGCACCATCCTTGATTCTGAAATGTAGATTCAAATCCTAGGCTCTATCAAGCGTCGAGATGGATCAAATCTCTCGAGGTGCAAACCTCTTCTTAGGTATCCATTGATTTGATTCAAACCAAAAGACACATCTTTTTATTTAAGGTCCACATATAATTTTATTATTATTAATATTTAATATTATTTATGGCGGACATATAATATTTTTTATTTTGTTAGGAAGGAACATTGCATCATTTCCCCACACATGGTTTTAAAACCATATGCAAGGCCCTCCTACAATCATGGGTTGTTTAGGAGGCCTTGCACATGCTCTTAAAACCATTTGCAAGGCCCTCCTAAACCATGTACAATAAAACCATCGGTTGTTTAGGAGGCCTTGCATATGGTTTAAAAACCATGTGCAAAACCTTCTAAACAATGTACAATAAAACCATGGGTTGTTTAGAATGCCACCATGTGCAAGGCCAACATTTTTGGGGGAATAATTCAATTTTGTGTTTTTTCCTTGACCCACATATTTTTTTTAAGGATAATTAAATTTTTACTTTTTTATTGTTTTGTTAGGTAGGAAGATTACAACATCTCCCCCATATTAAATTATTTTTGTGGCCAGCATTTATTTTGGCCTATTAGAAAATTTATTTTTAATTAATAAAAATAAATTTAGAAAGTGATATTATTTTTTATTTTGTGTTACAAAATCTCTCCCATAATATTCACTATCACTATTATTTTTTGTCGACATGTTACAAACTTTACATCACATTACAAGATCTTTCTCATAATATTCACACTCACTATTATATCTTGCCAACATGTTATAAATGTTACTAACGTTACATTAAGTTACAAGATCTCCCACATATAAAAGTGTAGAGCGCCTCTGGACGCAAATATAGATTATCAAATTGACTAGTTGTAAAATAAAAAATAAAAATTACACAAAATTTAAAATTTCATAACCCACACCACTATAGGACATGTCTCTTGTACAAACATAATAATCTAACCTTTAGGACACCCAATTCTCAAGCATGTGCTCTCAAACACACCTATGCACCACCCTTCAAACACACCTCTACATGACCCCACCTATGCACCACTCTTCAGACACACCTATACACGACCCTTGATTCCGAAAGATATATTATCAAATTAACTAGTTAAAAAATACATATAAAAAAATACCCAAAATTTAAAATTTAATAACCGACAAAGCGATCGCCACCCTTAATTCCTGAATATAGATTATCAAATTGACTTGTTAAAAAATATATATAGAAAAAAATACCCAAAATTTAAAATTTAATAACCCACAAAGCGATCCATGTGGACATAATAATCTAACTCTTTTCGACAACAAAGATTCTCCATTGATTTGACCCGGACCTCGGAGATTTGAACGTGTGACCGTTTTGATTGGCTGCTATAAATATGTGTTCATATCAACTCTATGGTTGGTGAATTCGTTTTTAAGAATTTCTTAGCGAAAGTATCTGAGTGTACATTTCGGACGAATCTGGGCAATTAATTGTTTTTCTTTGATCATATCCTGATTGCTGGTCTGGTTACTATCTTTCTAGGTATGGAGTTGAACTGACTCTTTGGGCTTTATAGTTTCTGTGTTGATCTTGTATTTATGGAACCATTCCTTTAAATATCTTATGTTTATGTTTATGGTAATACACTGCTGCATCCTTTCAACAGAAGTATCGACGCGGCGATATTCGACGATTGCCACGTTCGCCCAAGTAACGCTGCAGGTATTTCATTATTTGAAGTCTCAGTTCTTTTTATTTTTGCGCGTGATTATTTTAAAAAGAATAAAACTGGACAAAACCCTTTTAGATAAAACCCTAGCAATAGACTTAAAATCTGATGTTAGAGCTAGCCCAAATTAATTATTTTGGTGCAGAATAATGATGGTTACAGTAAGCTCATTGCTTATTGTTAATCTCAAAGTATTGAGATTCAACAACCAGCCATGAGATGAGATTGCCGTCATTATTGCTCTGCAGCAGACTGGTTAATAATGGCCAAACAATTTCTACTTTCATTAATATGACGAACCCGCTTATCTCTGCAGTTTGGACAACGCGACCCACGTGACCTTCAGTCGACTGTAGATGAGTTCATATGACACATCGAGTTTAGAAATGGAAGGACAAAAGTGCTGCCGAATGGAAGGAGGAGAAGGACAGCAGGCGAGTGAAAGAATGTTTACTAAAAGGATTTGTAAAGCACGTCGACATTTTAGGCGCCGACAGAACCCTTGTTCCGCCCGTGATTTTCCTGCTGCTGTTGAGAATAACAGCAGCAACAAGAGAAGTTGGGATCATGACAAACCTTTAAATTGTCTTGATATTCTTGCTGGAAATAAAAATTATAAGCGCCCACGAACTCTTGCCACTGACCATGTAATTCCGGCGGGTAATTCCGCAGATGAAGCTAAGGCAAACATCAGCCCGATTGAGGTTAGGCTGAGATCTTTATCATTAAGGTCAGCAGAAGAAGAATACTTGCCGGAGAATAATCGCAGTAGGAAGAGAAGATCATTAAGTAGAGAAAATGAAAATTTGAAGCATGCCTGGCTCAGACCACTGAAGCGACTCAGTGATGGTGGCGCTGCTTGTGCCCGTGCCGAGGAGACAGACACAGCTGGTGCTGCTGAGCAATTTCCCAGCATAAATATTTCAGAACAGCATGTCAATGATAAGTGCTTAGTTTGCGAGAAATGGTTTGAAATTGGCGAGAACGGATGTGAAATGCCATGCAGTCATATGTTCCACAAGAAATGCATATTCGAATGGCTTAGCAAGACCGCTACTTGTCCAGTCTGCTGTTACAACTTCAGATCTCCTCCCTATTCGTCATCTTCTGCATATAACAATTCTGACTCAGGCTCTCCTTGCCTATTTCGTTCTAACGGGTCATTTTCTGCATACCGATCTTACTCTAAGGAATTTTCCGACTCTCCGTCCCGCAGGTCGCCTACTGAATCCTACTGAATCTTGATTACTTAAATTACTTGATCAGTCTCGATAGTTATTTGTTTTATGATCACTGTTCTATGTTACGAATTTTGTTGGATATCTAGAAATTGAATTTATCTTATTTGTTGTGGAAGCTTTCATATACTTTCAGATATTTGGAACACAGCGATTGACGTATATGTAGTACATGTTCATGAACATTAAGTACATTTTATTGAGCCTTTCCAAATTGTATATTGAGAAATTTAACATCCTGTTGTTTTGTATGATACTAGATATTGGAGATATGTAAATAACTGTAGCATATGGGTACTTATATACCGAAGGATATCCAAAATATTCCTCGTTTAAACTTCTTTGTAATTTCACTAACGGTGAATTCTAAATCAATGACTCGATTATTTTTAGCGAGAAGTCAAATTGTGACTTTGAATTTAGCCTATACTTATTGGCAGCCCTGTTGTATGTCCTTGTAGCGGATAAGGTTCACGCTGAATCTATTTCCTTCTGTTTTTCTTAACCAGGTGAGAGGCTTCATCAAAATCACATTTATCTTGTTGCATGGGCATCTTAACTGCTCCTTAGTGTGTTTCTTTGGAGCTCCCTTAAACCCCTTGTCATGATTGTATCTTCCTCTTGGAATTTTCTTCTGTTACCTTTGAATTGGGGTTTTTAACCTTTTTAGCCGTGTAAACTACAATGACTCGCTGAAAGAATCATGAAGCCCTAAATTGACTTTTCTCTGATTTTTTTCCTTTTTTATCTTAGAAGGAGAGTTTTCACCCTCTTCAATTACAAAGATTTCCATTGGAGTAGTTTTTAAAGAGGGAAACTTTTTCCAAGAAAATCAGGAGTAATAAATGCAGAATTAACAAGAAATTCTTCCAATTATGTTTAAATTTCTTTAATTCCTAAAGAACTGACAACTTAATTAAGGTTTGATGAAAAATTCCATGCCAATTATCTCCGGATTTTGTGCTCTGTTGGCCATCTAGGTCAAACTTTAAGAAAGAATTAGGTCAAATTCATAAGCTATATTCCATCCAGATATAGCCGAAAATGCATATGGTATAGATTAACAGTGGGATACCTTCCCTGCCCTGTGCTATAGCACTAGACCAACCTCAATAGGTTGCTATATTCGACCTTGATCTACAACCAATGGATCCCTTTTCTCCAGTCTAGACTTTGATGCCTATCTAGCAAAAACTGATTGCAATCAGGCACAGTTACCCCTTGCACCTTGAACCATCATTCACCATCCTGAGGTAGCTCACATGCGATTGCAATTCACTAGTAAGTGACTAGAAAGGTCAAATACCCGATTGTAACAGTTTTTTCTTTAAAAATATGGGCAAATGCTTGAGCCACTTGTGTGAAATGTCCATATAACTTTTGGCAATATTGAAACCATCCTACACGCTTGAACTTCTGGCCAAATTCTAGGTAAGCATCCAACACTTCTGAGCCGATAGGCTCATGTCTGACGTGTTTCCCACCCTGTTTCAATGCCATGTTGATAAGATAAAGGCAGAATGAAGATTTAAATAGAAAGTGAGGGTTTCCTAAGTATAACCTTTCTTTCACTAAACATCAATGATAAATATTTGAAATGCTCAGCTTATGAAGTAATCATCTTAAGTACTAGATAGAGTCATGTTAATGCTGTGACAGGTTCAACGGAAGAAACCCCTTTACTTGCATGATTATCTATCCTCCCATGTATTTGAGAAAGAACTGGTATGATGATGGAAAGCAGGCCAGCTAGTAAGTCTTCTGACAGGTTGTAGCACATTAGTTAATTATGCAGCATATCTTCCCACTTGTTCTACTTGTTCTAGAGTTCAGCTGCATAATGATTTGGCAGTGCTACTGCAAAACAATGCTGAAGTGCACCATTCCACCGTGTGAGAACAACTCACTCTCAACTCTCTCAACTTAAGCACGTTTTCCTTGAATATCTCCAAAATGAATGGTTACTACATGCACAACTAGCAATGTAGAAAACATACAAATTTGTGCCAACTTAATGTTAATGAGTAGACTATCAGATTAAAATAGAAGTTAATGCAACATGCATAAAGATAAAAGTATTCTTAGTAGAGTTTAGGAAATATCTATCAAATGGATTGAAAAATTTTAAGGTTCCAAGTTTGTGAAAGTTGACAATCCTAGGTGCACAAGTAATAGGAATTTTTTAGATTTTTAAGACTTGAAACTTTTGGGGTTATTTTGAGACCTTAAAGACATTATTTTATGAAGTAGTAGTCCATACATATACAAATGTAGGTCTTGACATCCAAAATGTGTTCTTGTCTAAACCTTTCCAAGGAGCCATTGAACTCCTTAAATGGAGATCGTATACAAGCACTAAGATTTCTGGAAGTTATACTAAGATTTCTAGAAGTTGAAATCTCTACTAAAAACCTAGAGGCACACAAACCTTTTTTTGCTTCATTTCCTAGGGTTAGGTTTTTGGATTTTCAAGGCCCCCCTTCATGATTATGATGAGAAGGAACTTCATCGTCATTTTGTAATTAAGTTGCATGAATGAGTGTAGCTACCCCATATCTTTTGAGATATATAACTACAACCATTCTAGAGGATTTTATTTTACAATATGTTGGGTTTCATTCAATACTACTATATCACTATATTTCTTGCACTATATTTGTGTATTTGTTTTGATATATGCTTTCATTCTCTTCTCACATAAATATGGATCTATTGATCTTATGGTTACTCGTCCTCACACCATTACTCTAACATTGTCTAGTAAAGAGAATAATGAGAGAAATGGAATAGTGACAAATCTTCATCATATGAGAAGTGAAGAATGATTTATGTCAAGTGAAGTTGTTTATAACCAATACGACCAAGCATTCCACCAACTTGCCATTATGGTGAATGCCTTTTTAAGGATCTTTCTTCACCACTAAAGTAAGGGATACATATGAAAATGAAGAGAAACTATATTATAGGGGAGGGGTTGTTGTACACTAGTGGGTATTATATCAAATAGTGAGTGGCAACTCCTCCACAATATGTATTTATCTTTATGGACATGATAAATGATGTGGTGTGGGGACTTTGCACAAGAATAAAGTAACCCAAATCAATACGACCAATGTGTTAATTGCTTTAAATCATCATAAGTAGTCAAAATCCCCCTCATGTTCATCTATATCATAGATACCATGGTTGCATTAAAGATGTCGTTGAGCTCTGAGTTTCTTGCTAGATAAGAGAAGAAATCATCACCATTATCACAAGATTCTCGGAAGGTATCATCCACGCAAGCACATTCTCGTGAATATGTTCCTAAGTGGGAATCAAAGCATCTTGTGTATGTAAGAGAAAGGGGAGTGAAGATTAAGGGAATGATTTCTTGAGAGGTGAAGTATGTTTATTTGCTGAGATTGCTTGGAACATATTATGAAGTTGCTTAATAAACCCTTCCAAAGTAAGCTTAAAGTATAAATCGAATAGATCTACTTGTTTTATATATATTGGGACTCATATCATGCATTAAAATTTTAGGTGTTTCTATAATTAGAAATGGTAGTGCCAAGGCTTTAGCATATAGTCGAAGAAATGAAATGAACATGAAATCACAAAAACAAGACACCACCGAGACCATCATGATGAGATGAATGGCAGGGCACTAATTTACTACATGGAGAAATCGTTTAATAAAAACGACAATGAAAGTTTTAGGCTAATCTTGACAAATTGTTATTTCACAACAAAATTTATCCACTACACATGCTCTGTATAGTGTTTGTATATCTAGTATGCATGTGTATGATTGTAATACTAAGGATATGATTTTTGTTAGAACATTAATCCATCATTAGTACCTTAGTTACACTAATTAGTTAATTTTGTTGCTTTTTATGCTTTAATGCACTATGAGATGGACTAGGGGTGCTTAGGTGGACATATGCCATGCTAGTTTGAGGTTCTATGACCCACATGGGTACTCTAACTTTGTCAAACAGACACATATGCACATCCATCATTGGTGGTGCACTCCCATTCATTGAATGTGGACACGCAAGTTGACTTGGAGCATTAGAGTGGGATTTTGCCCAAATTTGGCTTGATTTGCTGCAATTAATGTTGCATTGAGACTCTAACTATCTGTTTTCCACACCCATGTTGTCCAAGGTGTAATCATTGATCCACAACACATCAGCCATGCCACTTCAGCAATTAGTGGCCATTTGGATAGATTTGGGACGTGATTGGCTCACCTAGGGGGGTTTGATGCCAATTTGGCAATTTTGGGTTATTTGTTCACAATTGGCTTCCAAAGCCAATCAAAAATCTTATGATGTATTTAGAAGCTTGTTAATAACAATTTCAAAGTTAGACAGTCCAAAATTATCTTGTTTCCAGCTATCATTGTGTGTAATTTATCTGTAATTTGATGTTTTTTGCTGAATCTTGCACCCAAATTTGATTTGTGAACCTCACTAACACTCCTAGATTCTCCTTTGGTTCAAATTTCTCACAGTTTTATTTCAGTGGAAAAGGGACTATCATGGTTCAAACATGTAGAGGATGAGGTCGAGGTCAGCCACCCTCACCGTCGCCACAAGCATCGCCACTAACATGTCCAAGGACAACCTCCATTCCTGGTATGGAGGTGATATTGAGGTCCTTGGAAACCATTATGGCCACATTGAATAGGCAGTCTGAGAGGGTTGTAGAGGTTAAAACCGCGTAGGTGAGCCGGGAAAACTTTGAGAGGGCATAGGTCCCCAGACAAGAACCGCTTAAGGATATTTCCAAAGAGGTGTAGAAGATCAAAATTTCTAAGTTTTTTAGAGGATGACCCAATAAGCATGTCGAAGCATGACTCGAAGGCATGAAGAGGTGCTTCCCACTAAATGAGTATACCTCCAATTCCAAGGCTAGAATGGACATATTTTAGCTAAAGGGTGATTCCCTGAATTGGTGGTCAGACCTAAAGAAGCTATTGCATCTTAATCCTCTCATTGTTTTGTGGGAATTATTCGAGGATAGGATCAACATGAATTATTTTCCAACTTATTATAGGGAACAACAGGAAGGTACCTTTCATGCTTTATTATTACAGGGAAACATAATGGTGGAAGAATATGAATCTAGATTCATGGAATTAATAAAGTATGTCCTATACTTGGACTCATATTATCGATGGGTGGAGCATTTTGTGTATCGATTCAACTACAAGATCAAGGCTGAAGTACAGATGTGGAATCCAGCTTCAGTTTCTATGGCAGTTGAGTATGCTCGCTATGGAGAGGATATGTCATATGCAAAGGGAGGAAGCAAGTTGATAGGGTCCAATCAATATGTTACATGGAAGGCCCCACGACCATACTTCAGGGGAGGAAAATCCATGCCTCCTACTTATGGTAACAGGTTCACCTCAAGAGGTAAAACATTAGTTAACCTAGTATCACAGGCTTCATCGACAACCCATGGGAACTGAGGATGAATGCAGGGTAGTTCCTATAGAGGATTGAGGGGTTCTAGAGGACCTAGGGTACTGAACCTATCCCAAAGGACTCCTCCCAAAAACATACAAGCACCACCCAATGTCCCTTGTTAGGGATGCGGAGGTCCTCATTTCCAGCGGTATTGTCCTAAGGAGTAGACTAGTAGCAGGGAAAGGAAAGGAAAAGTACGCATGGAAAATTCTGGTAACACTCATCGAATTCATGCAATTGTTCATAATCACAACACAGAATATCAATACACCATAGTGGAAGCCACTAGTAAAGTAAACAATGTCACTTAAAATTTTATTTGATCCAGGTGCAACAGATAGTTTTATTTCACCATATGCATTAGATAAATGTTTGTTGGCATCCTGCGAGCATGATGATTTCCAATTGGTTGAGATAGCTTCGGTGGTTAAACAAGCAATAGGTATTAAGGTAAGGGGGTGTCAAGTTGACTTAGGAGTGTGCACCACTGAGGTGGATGCTTATGTCACGAATTTGGGGACCTATGACGTCATTATCAGCATGGATTGGTTAGAAGGCCATAGAGATTTCATGGATTTCTATGCAAATAAATCCTTATGGCTTGATGATAAAGGTGAAGCACTTCAAATCCAGGGCTTGAAGAGTAAGGTATCTCTTCATTTCATCTCCACAATGAAATCTAAGAAGTTACTAGAATGGGGATGTCAATTATATGTATTGGAGGAAGTGAGTGACAATAAAGGACCTTCTTTGAATTGTTTCCCAGTACTATTTGAATTTAAAGATTCTTTCCAAAGGAACTACTAGGATTACCTATAGAAAAAGAGCTTGATTTCATGATTGAACTAAAACCTGGTGCAGAGCTTATCTCAAAGACTCCTTATAGAATGAAAACCCCAAAACTTCGAGAGTTACAAATCCAATTAAAAGAGCTGCTAGTCTTGGGATTAATTAAACTTAGTATCTCACCATGGGTAGCACTAGTGATATTCGTTAAGAAGAAGGATGGATCTATAAGACTTTGCATAGATTACATGGATCTTAACAAAGGCACAGTATCATGTACCAAGAATTGATGACCTCTTTGATAAGATGATATGTGCTTCAGTCTTCTCTAATATTGATTTGTGGTTAGGGTATCACTATCTTAGGATTAAAGAAAACAACATTCTTAAGACAAATTTTTGAACTCGATTTTGGAATTATGAGTTTGTAGTAGTACCATTTCGTTTTACAAATGATCCAATGCTATTCAAGAGGTCAAGGAACCTAAAGAAAAGAGATTGAGGTATGGAAATTGGATAATCAAATCCAGAAGACCATGAATATCATGGTTGACAAAACCACAAGAGCCAGAAGATTCACTTCTTGAGAATAAATTCCACAAGACGAACCCAACATAAGCATGGGAGCCCATACAAGAATAAAAAAGGTATGGAGCTCTTGAAGGAATGCATAGAGAGAAAAATACCAAAGTCTTACAATAGCTATGTGACCCTACTATGTGACATGATTGATAAGGAAACTTTCACCTATAAAGAGGCTACAAAAAAGAAAGAATGGAAGGATTCCATGATCGAGGATTATCATTCAATCATGAAGAATGATTTCAGGGAGATAGCTTTGAGACTGAAAAAGAGGTATGTTGTGACTTTGAAGTGGATCTACAAGATTAGGCATACTACAGATGGAAGCATCAAGAAATGCAAGGAAATATTCGTAACAAGAGGCTTCTCACGGAAATAAGGCATAGACTACGAGGAGACATTTCTACCCATGGAGAGGTACACTTCCATTAGGTCCATACTTGCATTGGCTTGAGTTATGAAATGGAGGATACACCAGATGGATGTCAATACAACATTCTTGAATGGTGTAGTCGAGGAGGAAGTATACGCAGAACAACCATATGAATTGAAGACACATGACATGAAGACTCAAGTATGCAAATTCAAGAAGGTCTTGTATGGATTGAAATAGGAACCGAGGATATGGTACAATAGTATGGATAGCTTCCTTATGAGACTAGGATTTACCAAGAGTAAATTGGATTCCAACCTTTACTTCAAGGTTGAACGAAGAAAAGCAGTGATTCTCTTTTTATATTTCGATGGCCTATTCATGACGGGTGAGGATTAACTCGTTAAATATGCAAGGAGGAGACTTGCTACAGAGTTAGATATGAAATACCTAGGGATATTGATGCACTACTTCTTAGGAATGGAGGTGTGGTGTTGCAGCTGCAACTGTTTTCCCCAAGTTTTTCAAATTTTGGTCCCCCTCATGATTTAATGTTGCTTTGGATCGTTTGGATCCCTAAATTTTTGGGTCATGTTTTAATCTTAGATGATTTTTTGAAGATTACCTTTTGTCCTGGTTTTCAGAAATTGCTCGTGTTTGAAATTGTTGTGGGTCACATATTTTAGAGTTTGATTTTGCTAAGTTGAAGATGAATCAGACCATGTGTTCTTTGCAAAATCGTCATTTCGGAGGAGAAGCTGTTTTAACCATTGCTAAATTTCTTAAGTTTTCAAACACTTAGCAATTTTATTTGATCGAAGGGTGTTGTCTGTTCGTCTTCTACCGTTGCAGCCCCCGAAGCAGCTAGCTACTCGAAATGAAAAGCGCTCCACCCACCGATGCGTGTCGCATGCCTGTAGCCTTTTTCTCTTCCGCCGTTGCGGCTGTGCAAAGCATTTGGCTTCCGATGCCAATGTCTTTCCAATTTCCGAATGGAGGTTTTCCCGTCCACAGCGTTCTGTCGTAACTCTTCCAACTCCGATACGCCTAAGTGTTTTGCAATGCCCATCACCTGTTAATATCTGCTTATGCGGCTGTGAATAGGTCTACCCTGCCGTGTTAGCGTTCTAAACCATTGATGAGTCTTTTCTTTTCCATTGTTGGTGATTTCTGTTGAACCCGTAGGTGGACGAGATAGTGGTGTAGGCGCTTGTTAAGTTTTCATAACAATAATGCAGCGCGTGGTACTTCTTGCTGCTTAGCCGTTGTGGTTGATATAATTTAACGTAGTTGATATTCTTGAAAATATAGTCCCAATGAATGATTATTGTCGTTTAATTGCAGGAGCGTTCAAGAGACTATTCAGACTACCGTGGCATGAAGGTATAGATGGGAGACAGGATCGTAAGGGGGGAAAGAAAAGTAGAAGGCAAAGCCAATAGCGACAAAGGTGCAAAACTAATAGGTCTGTTAGTTACTCAGCAAATCATGAGTCTGCGCAGAAAAGATAAAAGAGGGATATGAAACGGTGGAAGAAATGAAAGGTCACACGTTGGGGGGCAACCCAAGTGGTCTACTATTTTTAGTTTAAATATTAGAAATTTAGAACTGACAAGGGATTTTTCCCCGGGAAAAAACTTGTAAGCTATTGCTTGTAAGAGGAACTATTTCGTTTTACAACCAGAAATTGCAAATTTTTGCCTGTTGGAGAAAGTGCTATGTGGAATGTATTGATGTGATTAAATGAGTGATATTCATGTTTATAGGTTTGGTTATAATAATAGCTATCTGTGATTTTACATAACACATGGACAGTAAAGCATTACTCATGAATTAATATCGAGCTCTCTAAAGATAGCTTAATTAGTATTTATTTTCTTGCAATATATGTGATTTAGATGCTTGGGAGTTCTAAGATGAGAGGTAAGAACCTGCGTATCACATTGTGACTACTCCTTGCATCCTTTATCACCCTGCATTGTTAGTTAGGAACCTGCATATCATATGTTAAGTAAAATTACAAAAAAAAAGATATACGGTGGACCGGGCCGCAACCGGTAAACCTTTGTTTTGTTACTAGACCTACGGTAGCCGGACTGCAAACTGGATGGATTCCCTACACCAAACAGTCACGGGCTAATTGGGAACATTGACTGGGGAGAATCCCAAGCTATTGTTTCCTGTGAATTTCCAGGCCTCAACATGTGGTAAAGTGCATATGGGATTTTCCTTAGTTGAGGAAAGTATACACTAGATATTCTGAAGAGATTCAAAAATATGGATTGGAAGGTGATATTCACACATATGGCATCAAAATTTAATGTCTTACAGTGTGGTTTTTCATTAGATTCATTTAATTCCATGATGTATTGTCAGATGATTGGTTCATTAATATATGTGATGAATACGATACCAGACATATGCTTTGTTGTGAACACCTTGAGCCAGTTCCTGATGGATCCGATACATGTTCATCTAATAGTTGCAAATAATGTATTAAGGCATCTAAAGGATATAATGGACTATGGGCTCAAGTATGATGTGCATGAGAAGAATAACATACATAATTTTACTGATTTGGATTTGGTAGATAGCGCCACTGATAGGAAGAGCACTTTAGTTTTATTCTTCAGTTTGGGATTTGGCATGATCTATTGGTTTAGCAAGAAGAATTCCTACATGATGATAAGTACAACCAAGGAAGAGTATGTTATCTCTTTCTTGCTTAGTTACAAGGTGGTGTGGCTGTGGAAGCTACTATCTGATTTGTTTGATATATAGTTGGATCTGACTTGTATCTTTTGTGAAAATGAGTGTTGCATGAAGCTTCCAGAGAACCTTGTGTTCCATGGCAAGTCAAAGAACATAGATTTCAAGTTCAACTATATCAGGGATATGGTGTAGAGAGGAGGAATGAAGCTCCAATATGTGGAAATGAACAATCAAATAGTCGATGTGTTGAACAAGCCTCTAGCGAGTGAAGTTTGAGTACTTCATAGAAATACTTGGTGTGATCTAGAATGATACCCCTCAAAAGAGGGAGTGATGAGTTCTAGCATTGATGGGGAGACAAGTTGTTCAAGCATAAAATCTTGGTGAAGATCGTAGGTTGCTCATATGTAATCAGTCCTGTAAGTTGTCCTTGGATGTAATAAGTCTTGGCAAAGCTCGTAGGTTATCCTTGGACATAATAAGGCATGATATGCTTTTATGATAGAAATAGCAAGAGACGAGAAAACGTAGTTGCATGGTATCTCACATGGGAAATGAGACAGGTTGTCTGAGCGGAAAAGACCTTGGTGTAATAGGTTTCTCGTACATAATCAGTCATGTATGTTGTATGAGTGTAAATATGAGTCTTGGCATAATACAGAGATTACTCATTCGTATTCATTACTGAGATAGGTTATCTGAATGTAAATATGAGCCCTAACATGGGACATAGGTTATTTGAATGTAATAAGTCCTGAGATAGGTTATCTAAATGTAAATATGAGTCTTGGCACGGTACACAGGTGTAAATAGGATCACTAGCATGGTACGTAGGTTGCTCAGATGTAATAATCCCCGAAGGTTGTCTAAACATAAAATATTGTTTATATTTAATAATTCCTTGAGGTTGACATGGAACGTAAAATCCCTAGTGTGGCAGGTATTTTTGTCGTAATCAAAACTTACATATGTGTGTGTGTGTGTGTGTGTGTGTGTGTGTTTGTGTTTGTGTACCCATGTTAGAGATGATAAGGTCACACAGAATTTGATATACATCTAGGCAGTTCTCCTATGCAGGTAGAATGTAGGTTGACCATGGAGAGACGTAATGCACTTGGTGTGCTCCTTGAAGATTCTTGCATAGTTGAAGTTGCAGGTTGTCTTGATGATGTGAAATATCCTAGCATACTCCTATAGTGATAGAACACATTGTGATAGAACGTGAAATTTATTTATTGAATTCCATTAACTTATAATTCCACCAATAATTCCCAACTTTACTTCATTTCCAGTAAGTTTTCATCACTAAAACAAGGGATCTAGTATTAGATATACCCCTCAACTTTGATATTGTACCAGAGGTTTTTCCCTTTCCTCTATCTACTAGTCAACCTATTACTATCAATGCTCCATGGTTTGTTCCTTCCATGTTCTTTTGTTTAATCCCTTATGAAAATAGAGATGAAAACACATCATTGATCTTCAATTCCAAGAGTGGTACTATTTATTCAAATATCCATGAGTAGTTTATCTCAGTAATGTGACAAAAAACACAATGACTGATGCACTTTTCATCCTTGACAATTTCAATATCTATTAACAACAACTTAATGATGGTAGTGTTGAATGCATTTAGGTTTCTTGTTAGCAAGTCACTTTCACCCATCCTCAAAACACACAAAGTTTTTTGAAGAAACAACTTGTTAACTAGATATTTTTGCAAGTACAAGTTCCCCAACTTTTCCCATAATTTTTTTGTTGTGTCTTCTTCTGAGACATTCAACAATATATAGTATCTGAAATAAAGTCATATTGTACTCCTTTTTTTTTCTGTCAATATTTATCCAGTATTCCTTTGACACACCCACTGATGTCATTCTTGGATCAACTAAAATCCATTATCTTAATTAGAAGGAGATCCTCCATTTTAAGCTTTCGAAGCTTGAAAGTGTTCCCATTAAATTTTTACTTTCTATCCTTGATTTTCTAACAATTCTATCAATGAATCATTGTCTTTGAATACCACCACTATAATAGGTATTCGTCGGATCCATAACCAAGCCAAACCCTCAGCAACAAAGGCATCCCCTGCAACCAAATATAACTCTGATACCAACTCTTGGTACTTAATAGCGATTACAACGCATTTACAATTTGATTCATATAGTTAAATACATTATCATATAAAAAATGGCACACAAAACCATCAATGCATAACATAGAAATTACCCTAGAAACCCCTCTCTTGGGGAAAACCAATAAATTAGGTATCTTTCAACTCATCTATAAATCAACCCTCATAAACATGTGTTTACAATCATGAATTTCTAGGCTTCAAATCACACTTCAATACATGATCATGCCACACACTATACCCCTCACAATATATACATACATTTTTATACATCGTCAATGGACATTACATCTTATTTATAGATGTGATCCAGCCAATTTATCATTAATGTAAATCCATAACTTCCTAATCACATTTTGTTATTATGTTTGAGTCAACTTGACTAGGTCCACTTTGTTTGATTACTTGTTGATCGTTGTTGTTTGTTCTATTGACTTCCCTTCAACCACGGTTTTTACCTTTAACCAAACAACTTATATCGATCAGTCAACAAACAACGCTTCCATCGTCTATGAGATTCGACAATAGTATACTTACGAGTCGACTATCAAAATATCTACTTGATTCACATGCAAATAATATATCATTCCCAACAATACTCTCCTCAAATGGATATGAAAGGGGTTCACATATATTTTAAGAGAAGAGAAGAGAGGGATGTAGTTCTAGTGAGCATTAGGGGGAGGGGATTACTCGAAACAATAGTCAATATAGCAAATGTTTCAAATTTTGTTATTGTTGTTTTTTTATACAAATATATTAATATTGTCGAGGTTATTTACCAATGAATAAAACATTGAGTTTAGGAACTTTTGCATAGGTTATTACATGGGTAGTTGCACAAATTTTGTGTAGAAATAGTTAGATATTTGCAACACAAATTTTTGTGGCTAGTTAGTTCGACTATGCATAATTCTATGACATAGTACTTGAACAAGTTGTAAGACTTGTTTGAAGAATTACTAGGTAGAACTCTATAATTTGTTTTGAAGAATTGAAGATTCTATAGTAGGATTTGTATAGAACAAACAAAAACAAACTTGAAATTATATAAGGTAATGAAAGCTAAATTTNACACACACACACACACACACACACACACACACACACACACACACACACACACACACACACACAAAGGCGCACGCACGCGTACATGTGATTATTGTGTATTAAGGTTGTTAGTTTATTTAGCTTCATAGTGTTAAGGAGTGATTTAAACAATAATCATAGTCATCAGAGGTTACAATGTATTAACCAGTTTAGGGTGTTCAAGGTCATAATGTGTTAGTGGCTAATTGTATCAACACTTGAAGGGTTTATGATCATGTCATATTAAGAGGATTCATGTTTTTAGGACCATATAATGCTAGAGGGTGGCTATGTCAAAGGAAATGAGGGTAAAGGGTTATATCATATTGAGGGAGTTAGTTCATTTAAGGTAATAGAGTTTTAGATTTGGTTACTTCAAGAGTCATAACATACTAATGAGTTTAGAGTATTTGGGGTCATTTATTATTAGAGAATGACTACATTAATTGTCAATGGAATTAAAGATGACAATATTAAGTGGGTTAAAGTTTGTGAGGTCATAGTGTTACATGATAACTGTGTCAAAGTTTATGGGGGTTAAAGGTGATAGTGTATTAATATGGAGAGTGTGTTTATGGTAAATATAGTAAATCATGAGGTGATTACACCAACAATCATAGGGTTTAATACCCCTCACAATGTATTAGGGGGTTATAATGTTCTCTAACTATAGTTGGCACTAATTAACATTCATTGAATACTGAAGAATATATTGAGTTTTGTTTACTATGTTTTACTATAGTTAACTTTGAATGATTATTGTGGACAACCGATTACTACATTTTATTATTATTGACTATGATTGACTATGGTTGACTATGTTTTACTATGTTTGATTATGATTAGTGATATTTCATTACAATTGACCATGGTTGACTATGAATGGCACTAGTTAACTATTGTTGATTATATTTTTCTTTATCGACTACAATTTACCATGTTTAAGTATATTTGATTTGGGTTAAATATAAATGGATTTGGTTTCCTTTGGTTGATTATGATTAGATAAGTTTAACCATGTTAACCATCATTGTATATGTCTAACCATATTTTACAATGGTAAATGTTGTCTCACCTTGTTTGACTATGTATGGAAATAGTTGGATATGTTGGATGGTGGCTGACTATAGTTAACCATGATTTTGTGTCTTGGATTACTTATGCCAAATTACTGCATTCCTCAATGGTTATCATACATTGTGATATTCATTTTGTCTAGGCTAACATAAGTTCAGATTGTGTAGTACTTAATGTTTATATTCCAATTTAACATCAATAGGGGTTATGTTGTAGTGTGACATTAAATTGTCCACCACATTAATAATGTGCTTAAGGCATAATTGATTATAGTTGAGTATGGTTGACAGATATTAATTATTATTGACTATAATAATTTTTCAATGTTGAGTATGGATAACCATGTTTTTCTATGTTTGATTATGAATAATGATGACCACTTTTGATTCATTATGGTTGACTATTGTTGACTATATTTTTCTAAGAATGATTGAGGCTGACCATGTTTCAATGTGGTTAACTTTAGTTGCATGTGGTTTAGTTGGGTTACCCTTGGTTGATGTATAATAAATATAAATACACAAATTTTACAATCATAACCAAATCCTTATATCCTTTTAATAGGGGGGGAACCAATAACAGAGCCAGAAATATAGGATTCGGTCTCCTTCCTTTTCTAATTGCTTGGTGAATTCTATTATCATATCAATGAAAAGATTAAATAGAAATTATCCAATGCTATACCTCTTATTTCTTCGAGAATTTGAGATAATGTGAGAAGAGAGAAAAATACCACCTCTGGCATTTCATTTGGGGAAGTCTTTTGGAGAATCTCTTTGCTTTATTTTATTCAATGTTGGTTTCCCTTAAATCTCTCTGTTGTTTCTGCAAATTCATACATAATGTTATTTCTCAGTTATACTATCAAAATGTATAATAATATTCAATGAAAATAAGACCTAACATTATACCAATAATTAAACACATGTGTTTAAGGGACAATTGAATACTTTCATATAAATTCAAAGAAAGAATTATAGGATCCCTCCTTCAGTTCCCAAGCATAATATCACCAAACGTTTAATGAGAAAAAGAGTCTCTCACTATTTCTTCAATATAATTTTTCTCTTAATCTTCCCTCTTAATATTTACTCAAATTCCTCTTAAATAGATTTAGGATTAGGTGATTGGAATGAAATTTTCAGTGTGGTATTGGAATCCCAAGTAATTTCCTCAATTACATGTTTTGAATAATTTGGGCATTTGTATGAATAATGGAGCATTTAATGCACAAAACACATATGCCATGAATTTTCATTCCACTTTAAGTTTGTGGAGACTTGATCTTAGCTTTTGGTTGGTGAATTTCTCCCCTTTGTGATACATGGGTCTTCATTTACACCTTTCATTTATGAAATTAGTGGTTAGATTAAGAGGTTATGTCCCTTTTATTGCTTAATCTATGTACTAATGTTGTGTCTGAACATTAGATCATGATTTCACCCTACATTGTTGAGGATGTTAATTTATGTGTTAACATCCTTACTTATTAATCGCTAATCCCTAATACCAAATACCTTACCTTAACAACTAATCTCTAGTATCAATGATTCATCTAAATTATAAACATAATGCTAGATAAACATTAACACTTATATTTACTAATACATATAGCCTCAATAACAAATTTGGCCCCAACAAAGATCAGTTCCTAATGCCTATAACCATTAAACTTAGGGCATTGAAACATATATGATCCATACCATCCCTAAAACGTAACACATATAACATGTATGATACTTAATTGTTAACCTTTGTATGTTGTATACAAATTAATGCCTAATCCATTACACCTGTTAATTGTAATCTATAACCCTTATCCACTATCACCCCAAATTATAAAACCATATAACCATACCATCCAAAATATTTAAATTAACATAAAAAAACACCCTATAATCCCTAAATTGTAATACTTTTACCCATTATGTAGTGACTATATAACACCTTAGTGTTATGAATTCCACTATATACTTGTTAGTTATTACAATATTATAGTAGTATAACTTAATTTCATACATACAATAGTATCTCTAGAAGCAAGACAAATCACGTAAATAAAGAACACACGAATTTGTCTTGGGAAACCCAACCAAGTAAAACCCATCAAACCTTCGTATATAGATAATAGATCCTAAGAGAAAAGAGAATAAGAAAGAGAGATAAAATGTCTCTAAGATAAAACCCTAGAAAAAATTCTCCTTGACTTTAATAGCACACCTTTTCCTGTTGGAGAAACTTGTTGTGTGTGAATGAAATAATGAGGAGGGGAGCCTCCTATTTATATTGATTTTCCAAGTGAAAAATTATTGGGGTCAACTTGACAGTATGATTGGTGATGACCTACTTTGGGGAAATACAAAATAATTTTATTTTTATTATTTTCTTGTGTATTATTTCCCATGGTTTACATTAATTCTTTCCATGGTTTACATCAATATAATCTCCCATAGGATTTATAAGGAAATATAATACAAGTACAACAAGAATAAATTCTGAAGTTGGACAAATTCGAACACTCCCTCTCAACAACAAAAATATTCTTTAGATATGGTCATCCTCAACATCGCGAACATCTGGGTCTGTTCGGTACATCTCTTCTATATCAATCATATATATACATACTTAAGTTTTTCAACACTATCTCTATCCATCAATAGGTGTCATCAAAAATTTGATCCACTCAGTCCATCGGTAGATCTATTAGCTCTAAACAGTCCGTTGAAGAGAACATCAATCAACATCTCATCTGCTATGTGTTCGTCTCTACCCAAAAACCAACACATGATTCACACAATCATATACTATTATTTCATCTCAAGTGTTGGTGGGAATTCTCCTACACCAAGATGAGAACCAGGGCTAGTGGGGATTTTCCAAAAACACTAGGTTAATAACCAGGACCAAAAGAGGTCACCAGTGTACATGACCATATACTACCATTTCATCTCAAGAGTTGTTGGTAAATCTCCAAATAACACGATATTGAGAATCAAAATCTATAGTTATCATTAGTGCAAACGACCACCTATGTCTTACCTGTTTCAAGATTCCAATGGGATTTATGACATACTAGGTTGAGAACTAGGACAAGCAGGGGGTACATGACCATCTACTACCAATTCATCTCAATATTTGGTGCGAACTATCCAAATAAAACCATATTGAGAATAAAAACATATAGTGTTCATCAGTGTACACAACCATATGCTACCTTCTCGTCTCATAATGTCGATGGGACTTCTCCCATACCAAGATGATATTCAAACCAAGTAGAGGCACCAATGTGAAAGCATAATAGATATTAGTCTTGGATTTCCCTCTCCATGAGGGAAGAATTTTATTCTACACCAAGTCTTCTGTGAAAGTATTCAAACTTTATCCCACAAAAATATTTGAACCCAAAATACAATGACAAAATTCGACGACATCCGATGAAAAGTACTATTTTGTGGATTTCAATTTCAAATTACGAATTTTGATTTTTTTTTAAATGATAGAATTAGTTGTTGAATTTCTGAATTATATTTTTACTGTCGAATTTCCAATACCACTTCCATTGGATTTTCGACACCCAGGTCGTCGGATTTTCGACACTTAGGTTGTCTCATTTTTTACACCAACGTCATCGGATTTTCGACACCTCAATCGTTGGATTCTCGAAACCACTGTCATCAGATTTTTTACGTATTTGGAATTTTTTTTCAACGGTAACTAGGATCTATATTGTCGGTTATCCAAGGACTATTGAATTTGAAAATATATATATTATAGAAAAATTTGACATGTTTTCTATAGAAGCAACGAATGGTTTATGAAAATTATTTTATTCTTCGACGAACATTTTATGGAATTATTTTGTTCTTCGACAGATGGTTTTCGAATATCATTTTATTCTTTGACAAATGGATTGTGGAAATAATTTTATTCTTTGACAAACAACTATTTGCAGAAATAGTGATGAGTGGAACTTGATTTCTTAAGATCGTCGATAGTTTTAATTCATTATTTTTGTGACAAAATGTCAAATAGAAATATTCATGATCCAAACGAAGAAAATCGACAATTGCTTGCTAGACTATGGGATGCAACAAAAAATGGGTGATGGGAAATAGTATTGTTCATGTAGTAAATGCAGAGGCTTTAATAGGAGAAGAATATTAATCACAACAGCCACAAAACATTATAGGGAACATGGACACGCTGAGAGGGAGAATGAATATCGTCCATTTGAAAGTTTAGCATTATAAAGTTTTTAATATTTTTTTATTTGGTAAATGTATGTAATATTTTAATATTTCTTATATCAACTTATATATATTGATGTATTCATGTAATTATAAAGGAAAAAAATCCTACGGCATATCATCCATAGGAAGTGCTTTCAGAACAAGTATCGGAGGAACATGGATCTATGATTAATGGAGAACAAGTTAATGTTCCTATTGAAGAAGATGATCATACTTATAACATAGTTGAAGATGATGCTGCAAATACATTTATCCATGATTCATTTAATGTTAGAATGGATGATGACGATGACTATGATCATGAAAATATCGATGGCTTTGATGATGTTCATGATATACCTCTTCTTGAGAAGGCATACAAACCTGTTTATGAAGGATCCAACACAAATCTTCTCTGTGCTATATTGTTTATAATGAACTTGAAGGAAATGAATGGTCTTTCAAACATATCAATCACATGGATTTTAAGGTATATAAAATAATCCATCACATATGTTTGATCATGACAAAGGTTATCTGTGTTCCTCTAATAATTGTATTGTTAATTCATAATTCAAATTAATACGAGTGAAATGTGTTTCATTAATATTATTTATATATTATATTAGCTCTGCTAGTATTATAATCCTCCCTTGTCCAATTTTGCAATTATGTATAAATAGGAGTCTTTTCAATCTATATTTAGTTCCTGGCATCATTGGGTCCACATGGCCTAATTGGACCACATGTACTAGTTACTAGAGTGTGGGGAACACTAGTTGAGGCTAATTTCCACAGACTCTCATTGTATGCATAAGTTTATGCGCCTCCTAGACCAATCCATACAATTTAGGACCCACTAGGAGTGTCGAAACCAACCTCCTTCAGTTGATTTCTGTTAGTGACTAGTTAATCTTAGTTAGGAGTGAGTTACATCCAGTTACATTTAGTAAGCACCAGTCATTAATCGATTCTAGTTACTTCTTTTGCAGTTTCCACCAGTATTTCAAAATCAAAAGCAGAATCAATTGTATCAGTTTATGAGATTGAGATTCAGGGTGATTCAGATCCATATTCAGTCCCTACTTCCAAACGGGAAGCTAGGAATATGACTGGAAATCCATTTGACACACAAAGGACAAAAGATTAGTTTCAAAAAGAGAACCTTGCACTATGTCATGCAATCTCACCTCCTTCAAATAGATGCAACAAAATCCCTATGAGATGCTACATGGAAAGGTATGATTAGCTACACTACTCTTAGAAGAACAGAGTGGTTTTTTCCCCGTTTCCTTGTATTGAGAAGTTACTTTGCTTCAGTTGTAATGGGTGACCTATGGTCTTAGTTACCAAGGCCCACAAATTTTCTAAGTTAGAATTGAGGGGGGGTGTTAGGATTATAATCCTCCCTTGTCCAATTTGGTCAATTATGTCTAAATTAGGAGTCTTTTTAGTCTATATTTAGTCACTAACATCATTGGGTCTGCATGGTCTAATTGGGCCACATCTACCAGTTACTAGAGTGTGGGGAACACTATTTGAGGCTGAATTCCACTGATTTCACTTTCATGCATCAGTTTAGGTGCCTCCTAGACCAATCCCTACAATTTAGGAGCCACTAGGACTACCAGAACCATCCTCCTTCAGTTGAGTTCAGTTAGTGACTAGTTAAGCCTAGTTGGGAGTTAGTTACATTCAGTTACATCCAGTTACATTTAGTTAGTGCCAGTCATTGATTGATTGCATGTGGGAAGGCTCCTTTCCTCACCTACCACATTCCATTAGGCTAGTTAACCGATTCTAACTAACTGAGGAACCGGTTTAGACAATTGGAGCTAACTAGTTAGGCTCTGATAGTGATTTATGCATGTATAGTTATCCATGTATTTAGGTAGATTCAATCAATTCAAATTCCTCTCTCATGCATTTGAATTGATTGGATATTAATACCAGTGTATTGCATTGTAATTAATTATCCAATTACTTTTGATTAATGAAATCATTCACAGCTACAAGCCAATTTTTGCACTATTTCATTCTTCAATTCTAAGTCAAATTGTCTGATCTATTTTGTGAGTTGTGTGTTGATCCACAGATCTATGTGCTCAATTTTATAAGTTCGATTATTATTTTGATTTGATGTAGCTTGATAGCTGAATTTTTGTTACCGCCATCAAATATTTACCTCACACATATCGATATTTATCTACCATGATGAAAGAAATTGGAATGCATTATGAAGCAATTCATGCATGCCCCGATGACCATGTTATATATTATAATCATCATGAATTTGCGAGAGAATGTCTATATTCTCATAAGTAGATATCTACCAGATCAAGTAACAAAAAAGGTGACTCACAAGTTTCTTTGTTTTATTCTCATTATTCCATGTTTGCAACGACTGTTCAGGTGCAAAAACATAGCAGAATTTATGGATTACCATGCAAGGAACAGAGATCAAGATGATGTTATTGAAATGTCTGTAGATGGTTCTGCATTTAGAGATATGGAGGAAAGGTGGCCTCACTTTAAAGAAGAACCCTGTAATCTTAGGATTTCTTTGGAAACAGATATTGTCAATCCATTTGCAAAGATGAGATCTGTTTACACGGTGTGGCCTATTTTTGTTATCAACAATAACATTCCTCCATGGTTGTTAATAAAGAGGGAGCACATAATGTTGTCAATGATTATTGTAGGTATATTCTGTCGATGTCTGTTTTATTTTTAATCTAGTTGTGGGATCTCATTTTCCATATTTTGTTTCCTAATGTCATATGTATTTTTTATTTTTCTCTTGTGCATGGTTTATATATCTAAATGGTACTCATAATTATATATTTTATATGTTCTCAATTAGGTAAGTACCAAGTTAAAGATATGAATGTATATATCGAATGTGTTATAGAAGAGCTACTAAAGTTATGGAATGGAATCAATATATATGACATACCTAGACAAATATGACAAAGGTACTTTCAATTCCATGCAATGCTTTTATGGACAATACACGATGCCCCAGGGTTAACCCATCTTTTTGGTAATTTGTATTTTTAAGTTCCACTTTAATTGCATTTAATTTTATGAACTAGTTAATATAGTACTATGCACACATGTTTTTATAAATATTGCATTCATTCTATATAAATTATAATTGACATAGATATTCCATATCTTTATGTAGGTATTCAGACAAAGGGAAAATTTGCATGTCCAGGTTTTGGTCCTAAGATCAAATATCATCGCTTAAAAAGATTAAGAAAGGAGGTGTTTGATGAGTATAGGAACTTCCTCTCTTAAAATCACACGGGGACTTCACTTAGTGAACCTATCACATAGCATGTGCGATCATGGGATATTAAAGAATACCCTTAATTTCCAGAGATATTGATCGAAACTCTTTTTATTGAAACCCCCTCCCAATACTTAAAACCTCCTCCCCACCCATTTTTATACCTCAATCCTTATAAACCACCCTACCCACCCCCACCTTAAACCCCTCACCCCCCCTAATACTTGCAATATATTTGTTCAATTTTTGATAATTTTAAAACCCACAATATGAACTAACGTGATAGTATATTGGTCAACAAGTGAATCCCCCGTGAAAAATCATAGGTCTTGAACAACTGAAAAATATTTATTCAATGGGAAGCAAGAGACTGCATTAAAACCACAGAGAATGACACCTTACCTATGGAAATTGCAATATAATAGAAATATTCAAGCTGGTATGTATGGATCATCTTATATGAAATGTTATGTATTTTTTATTGTTTGTTGCTTACTATAGTGGCCATTGATTTCTGTAATTTCTTTATTAACTACAGTTCATAATTTCTGCCGTGATCATGAAGGAATTAATGGGCTCCCACGAGGAATGAAAAGTTATCCTAAACAATTCAGTAGGTTTCCCTACTATGAGCACCTACAAATTGAGCATTTGTCTGATACAATGCATATCAGAAAAATGTGACGGAACATTATGGCGAATATTGGATCTAAGGAGCGAGAAAGAAAAAATTGTCAAAATTTGCAAAGACATTCAAGAAGGAAACCATGCAATGAAAGAAGTCGTTCAATTTCATATCAACAGATACCAAATTAATATAAACTCACTTCCATGGATGTTAACAAAGTATCAAAGTAATGTTGTAAAATAAGTCATGCTAAAACTTAAATTTTCCACTGGATTTTGCGCGAACATGAAGAATATCATAACAAAGAAAGGTGATTTTGTGGGGGTGAAAACCCATGATTGGCATGTCTTCATGAAGGTAATAATTATGGTATCCATATAATTATTGTTTTTTAATTCCGGTGCATATTGTTGGTATTTTTTTTGTATACTCTTTGTTTAAAAAATGATGTGGTTTTTATATTGTTACAGTATCTTATACCTCGCTCTCCCAGACAACTTCGATAGCAATGTCAACCAAGTTATATATAATCTTGGGAAATACATGAGGTAACTAGTGATTTTTTGCATGTGCATAGTGTTTGTTTAATTGATTGTAGAACTTATATTTGTTTTTTGTGCACAAATTCATGTTATGTAATTTAATATTTTTTTTGTTAAATATCATTATTGGTTTGTATCACTTGTATATGGTTTTCATCTAAATAAATCCATAAAGAAGATATGAATTATTGGAGGAGAGAAATTCCTTGCCTCATGTGTGAAATGCATAAGTATCTACCTTCAGTATTTTTCAATGCATAGCAACACTACCTCATACACCAAGTCAAGGTCAGGATTGAATTGTGTGGACTTGTGCACTCAAGGCCCATGTGGATGGTTGAGAGGAAATTGAAATTTATGAAGGGTTTTGTTAGAAAACGAGCACGTGCTGAGGGTTCTATGATGGAGGGATATATGATATACCAAAAAAGTCATATATTAGTGAATATCTTCCTAATTTAGCATCAAAGATCAATTTGCATCGCATTTGTGATCCAAACTCCAATAACAATTTTGAAGGGGTGTGCCTGAAGGGGAAAGGTAGATTGAGGAAGGCAAAATGTAATTATTATCGAGTGGATATTAATTAATATAATACATTTTATTGTTTATTTTTATGTATATATATCATACATAATATATTTTTATATTCAGTATATTGCATCAATTAAGAGTGTATACTTTGTTAAGATAATTTACACTTGTATTGAATTTTAATTTTTATTGTCATCAAGCAGTTGGTCGAGAGTGGGATGCAATTCATTTATACATTGTAAACAATCTTGATTGGAGGAAGCTATGGATTGAACGATGTGAACAATATGTTCATGGAATATCATGGGAAGGTGTGGCTTCATTTGTTAAAGCAGCACATCGCATACCAATATTACACAAAGGATCCTTGTTGAACACTTGGAACCATGTTTCTGCAGTTGGCGATGGGTTATAGTCCCTTGACACACAACCAAGGCGCTCGACGAAGGAAATGGGATGGATGGATGGTATTTGGTCTGGTAAGAAACCATATTGAGAATTTGTGCATGATGCTGGAAAGGTGTCAGCAGTATCAAATTGCACTAAATTTGAGAAAATGCATATTTTGCGCACCATTTGGTGTACTTTTGGGCCATGTAGTATGTTGCGATGGGATCATGTTCGATCCCGTGACCTGCCTTCACCCACATTGGTCACGTAATTCATATCCACATTGGGACATATTGGGTATTATAGAAAATTCATAAGAGGGTACGCAGAGATAGCTGCCCCAATGGAGAAGCTGCTGAAGAAGGACACCAAATTCGAGTGGAATGAAGACTATCAAGGGAGTCTGGATAAGCTGAAGAACAAAATGGCCAATGCACCAATATTAATAATCCCATACTTGAAGAAGGAATTCCATGTACATGTTGATGCATCATCAATTGCGCTTGGTATAGTATTCACCCAACTAGGAGAGGGCACAATTGACCACCCAATCACATTTTCCTGCAAGAAACTGTCAACAACAGAGAAAAACTATACCACAACTGAAAGAGAAGGGCTTTCAATGCTCTATGCACTGCAAAATTTCAAACATTATCTATTGGGTGGACACTTCAAAATATTCACCAACCATTCTGCGTAGAAGTACCTGGTCAATAAGCCAGTGTTGTGGGGGAAGATCTGTTGGTGGCTCCTCCTATTTCAAGAATTTGACTTTGAATTCATTGTAAAGCCAAGCCAACTGAATGTTGGGCTAGACCACTTATCATGCATTGAAAGTGGTGAGGAACCAAACAGCTTAGAGGATAATTTTCCTGATGCACTGCTGTTTGCTATCGATGTTGTCGATAAAGAATTTGATGCTATTATACACTTATTGAATACAGACTATGCACCTAAAGATTATATGACATGGAAAAATAAACAACTAGTTGTCAAGGCTGTATACTACACACTAATCGTGGGACAACTGTATAAGTTGGGACTAGATGAAATACTACACAGATGCATCTTTGATCATGAAAGGAAATGGGTAATGGCTGATGCACATGCGGGTGTCACAGGAGGACACTACGACGAGAAGGAAACAATGCACAAGATTTAGCATGCTGGACTCTATTGGCCAACTGTACATATGGATACAAGGAAATATTATTGTGACTATGATAAATGTCAAATAACGAGGACACCATCACAATGTGATGAAATTCTACTTGCGCCACAAATTACACTGCAGGCCTTTGATAAATGGGAAGTGGATTTTGTCATCCCTATTAGTCCGCTAGGAAAATAGATTGGTGCATGCTACACTATAAATTTTATAGATTACTTGACAAGATGGGAAGAAGTGGCAAATGTGAAAGACTGCACCACTGCAACTACGGTGAAGTTTCTTTTTGAAAATGTGGTGACAAGATTTGGGTGTCCGAAGATCCTTATCAGTGACTAAGGTATGCATTTTGTAAATAAGCTAATTATTGAGTAGACTGCAGAATTCCAAATCCAACACAAGAAGACAACAACCTACCATCATCAAGCAAATGGAACTATTGAGGCCTTCAACAAGATACTGTAGAATGCCTTGACCAAGGTCTGTAATGTGCATAGAGATGACTGGGACTAGAAAGTCTCAGAAGTATTATAGGCTTACAGAACAACATGAAAATGACTAACTGGATACACTCCTTTCCAGTTAGTCTATGGACAAGAAGTAGTCATGCCCATGGAGTACATTGTGTCGATCCTTATACAAATTGTTGCGCTAATAGAGATGACAGATACTGATGCCCTAGAATAAAGACTTGTGCAGCTGATTCAAATGGAGGAAGAACTCTTTATTGCAGGATTTCATCAAAACATGGAAAAATAGCGACAAAAAGCATGGCATGACCACCACATCAGAACAAAACAATTCAAGGTCAGGGGACTTGTTCTAGTGTATGACAGCAAGTTCTTCAAGCACCTAGGTAAGCTCAAAACACACTGGCTAAGCCCATATGTGGTTGTGCACATTATTGAAGCAGGTGTGGTAAAACTGCATAAGCTGGATGGAACACCAGTTGCTAGTATGATCAACGAAAGCTGATTGAAACCATACCATGATGACTCCGGTACGGCCCCATAAGGCTAAGGTATGCAACAACAAAAAAATATCAAGGGAGGAAGGCTGTAAAAGAAGCATCTCTAGCGCAACCTGGCGGGGAAAATGGAAGTTGCACTGAAGAATGGTATGATGTAAACCCGATGAAAAATCGGCTAAGAGACAACTGATGGTTAGTGGAAGACAGCTAGAAAACATCGACAGACCATTAAATGCATGAGGATTCCAAAAATATTTGGCACTCACGATAGGACATCGCCCTAGATGGAATGACTAGCTCATCATGTATGGGAAACTCTGTGACGGTGACCAACCATCACATCAATACTCAATCACAGTTGTCAATACAGGAAAATAACAGCAAGGTTAATCATAGAAAATTTGAGAGGCAGATTTGGTGCGCTAGAGGAGGGTCTTGTCCTAATGATGCACCTAGATAAGTCAGGATGGCATGCAAACCCATGCTCCTCTTATAAAATAAGGGCACGCCTAGAGCTAACATCACTTGGTCGTGCTTCTTGAGCACCGGTTACAGATGGGTTAGGGTGCGCCATGGTGAGCAGATATGTTGGATAAAGAAATTGTTGTGACCTTCAGTGTGTGGGTTATCTCTGAAGATGGGAATAATGAGGACGTTATCAATCTGCAAGTTATTTCTACCAAGCTAGAAATATCTAACAAAGTCATCCTTGGCTATTTCTTTGTCAATTGGTTAGCAGCCCTGCCTACAGCACTTGGAAGGAATCCGGTGGGGATCCAATTTCTTTCCCCACTTGACTAAGTTTGCAGGGCTAGCAAACAGGCCCAACTTTTGGTAGTCGAGGCGAGGCTTGAATGGGTGCAAGGACCAAGTGGGAAGATTTTGACTCCTAGGAAGGACCAAGTGGTCAGATGTCGACTTCCAGGAAGGGCCACGTGGCCAAATATGGCTTGCAAACCGTGATGCTGAGATGAATTTGGTCAAAGGTTGGGAATCATTCCTCCTTGATCACCCCCTTCAATTTGGGGATTTTCTAGTTTTCTGGTTTTCTAGTTTTCAATATGAACAATACGTCATTCTTCAAATTTCATATCTATGGAAAAGACAGTGGTGAGAAATAAGCTATGCACATGCAATCATCAGTTGGGCACTTCTAGCAAAAATGGAGAAATATGGTAGTGCAACTTCCATGCTACAGACTCCCTATCTACCTGATGTGGCTCGAGTACAAGCCACAAGACTGTCACAAGAAGCACAAAAAAAAGATGAAGAGGAAAAGGAGGATGAAGAAGACCGAGAAGAACAACAAAAGGACAAGCTGCAGCAAGCAGAAGAAAAACCTATGGAAGCAGATTCTTCAGATGATGTCGACGAAGAAGTTGTGTAACTTCATTTTTTTTAAGTATGGGATGATCCCAAGGTGCAGGAAACACCACAAAAAAAAACAAGTGACAAAATGTGCAAGAGAGTAAGCAGAAGAAAGGTGAAACAAAAAATTGTTGTTTGCAAAGAAAATGTTGCGCATTTTGTGCCAACTGCTATGTCCACTGCTTAGGGGCTCAGCACGAGGCACATGTGAGTGTTGGGGGACTTTTGGGCCTGGGGGAAGCATGCAAGAAATAAGCACAAATGAAGAAATGCACAAGATTTAGTCCGCAATGCAAGCACAAACAACAAAATCTACACGAATAAAGGAAATCTGCGTGAACAAAGGAATTTGTGGAAGAGGAAAGTTGTGTAGAAGAAGGATTATGCACAAGAGATTTCACCTGCATGGAAAAGAGAAACTGTACGGAAGGAATATGCTACAGCGTAAAACGATAGCACAAGTTTATAATAATGGTCAAAAGTGATAGGACGATCGTGGGTGTTGAAGTCAGCTTAAGTCGGCAGATACCACATGAGTGAATGCATGTTATAAGTAAGGCCATTAGTGCCTTGTGTCAAGTCATGATCACCACAGCTATATCCTTAGGGGTGGCTGATGGTGACGGTTAACAGATTACCTGTATGCAATCGATCCTGCATGGTCATGTAAAATAGTATAAATAGGATGGATTCAATAGTTAGATGGTTTGGTAATGGTTGGCTATTGCTTTAGGTTGGATTTTTAATAGTTAGAGGGTTGATCATTGGTTGTCATTATTTTACTCTTTAGTAGATTAGGAGTGGCAATATCTCTAAGAGAGCATAGTGAAGCTGTGAGATCTGAGTGGTAGAGTAGTCAAGAGTCTGCATGATGCAGTTGGAGTTAGTACAGTAGAAGAGAAGCTCTGCTAGAGAGGTGAAAATGCTAGAGAGGTCGATCCAGGCCATGTACGGATCAATAGAAGGTAGTAATAGATTAGGATAAATAAGAAAGAGATCATGAGAGAAAGAAAGAGTCTGAGCCAAAATCTATATCTAAGACAGTCTGTAGTCAAATGCAAGCTAAAGGAGCCATATATTTCTCATGCCAGATGAAGAGCGCCTTGTGGCTTTTCTCGGATGGGTTTCCACATGAACTCTCATATGTGTTGATGATTGAATGTGTATGGTTGTTTATGTTCTATTTATGTTTATGCTTATGATTTAGGTCCTATAATAGTTGAATGAATTCCATACTGTCAATAGAAGTCTAAATGCATGGATATGTTATTATGCGTTGCTTCTGAGTATTAGTTTATGTTTATGGCGCAATTGTTGTTGTGTGTCTGTATGTTGTGCCTGTCTATTGGTTCGTGTTTATATTTTGTTATGTTTAAAATAATAAGGCCAAATCTGTGTCACATCATTAGTAGTTAAGAAAGTATATGCACAGTGTGTGCTACAGTTTGACGTAAATGACTCCATCCTCGCGACTTGGTAGAGCTCCTTGGCCACGCGCCAAGGGACTATAATCCCTTGACAAATCATGGAAACATGGTTCCGGCGGTTACCCATCGAAGAGATATCTCGAGTGATACTGTGCTTGCTCTGCGAGCGTTGCCGATAGGGATTGTCCTGTCAGGCCGGTATCTCAGGTGTTTGTTGGGTTGATGGGCTATGCAGAAACTGGGTCGTGCAAGTTAGGAAAAGTGTCCAATAGAAATCAGTTTATCATATGGTTTAAAAGATAAGCACGCAAGCATATTAATCAACCATTCTTTTTTTTTGCATATTACATATTGATGTACATGTTGATTTTTTCCCTGAATGGCATAAACATGCACTTAAAAATAAATATTGAATCATTATGTAATCTTTTCATGTATGTCTTGTTGTAGGTAAAACACCATAAGGATATGGTGTGCAATGGTTCCAGGTAAAGCGAGTTGGTCATTTGTTGTGAGACATGATCCAAGCGGAAGGTTGGTAAAGTATAACCTAGAGGAAGGTAATGAAGAGGATCTCAAAGAAGAAGGCGATCATGAATATGATGATAAACATGAGTTAGATGATCATGTTCCAGAAGAATATGTTGAAGAATTAGTTGAATCAGATGATGTAGAAGACAATGTCCATGAATATGATATCAACGATGGAATCATGATGGTAACTGACATAGATGATGTTGATGATATGTTCAATCCTTACAATGTTGACTCTAGATCAGATGATACAGATGATGACTTGGATGAAGAAGATGATGAAGTCTATTAAAGTGTACAAGGTATGCAGTAATATATCTACTAGATATATATTTTGATTGAATATTGTGGTCTAAATATTTATTTTTATTGGTATGTGTAAATTTGTCTTGGACTTAAATTTGGCATGGTTAGACCTTCTGCATGCATTGAAGGTGTCGGAGGGTTTCTATACTCAAACATGACTTACTCTTTTGTAGGATGGTTTCTATACTCAAAAATGACTAAATCAAACATCATCATAATCGTTGTCATCACCATCGTCATCATGATCATGATCATTTTCATCATCATTATCAACATCAACATCATCTTCATTATTTGATATGAAATCAACATTGTGATCACCATCTTCATCATCATCGTCATCGTCGTCATGGTCATAACTAAAATCATCATAATCATCATCATCGTCATCATCATCATCATAATAATCATAATCATTTTCATCGTCATCGTCATATTCATCATCAACATTCCTTACATTAACAATTCGAGTAGAAAAAACCATACCTATACATTAATTAATGTGCTAAGTGGGGCCAACGTTGAAATTTTTATATATGTGTCATCTTGGTCTGAAATTTGGCAAGGTTAGACTAGATGCATGCATTGAAGGTCTAGGAGGGTTTCCAGATTCAAACATCATCATCATCATCATCATCGTCGTCATCATAACTAACATCATCATCATGATCATCGTCATCGTCATCATCATCATCATAATCATCATCGCCATCATCATAATCATCATCATCTTCATCATTTCATATGACATCAACATCATGATCACCATCTTCATCATCTTCATCATCATCATCATCATCATCATCATCATCATCATCATCACAGTCATATCTAAAATCATAATCATTGGCATCACCATCATCATCATAATCATCATCACCATCATTGTCATAATCATCATCATCGCCATCATTGTCATCATCATCATAATCATCGTTGTCATCATCATCATCATCATAATCATCATTGTCATCGTGGTCATCATCTTCATCATCAAACATGACTGAAACTAACAATTTGAGCAACAAAAACCATACCTATATATTAATTAAAGTGCTACATGAAGCCAACATTGAAATTTTTTATATATGTGCTGACTTGGTCTAAAATTTGACTAGTTAGACTACAAGCATGCATTTATGGCGTGGGAGTGTTTCAATACTCAAACATCATCATTGTCATCATCATTGTCATCATCGTCATCATCATCATCATCATCACCATCGTCATCATCATAATTGTCATCATCTTCATCATTTCATATGCCATCAACATCGTGATCACCATCTTCATCATCTTCATCATCATCATCATCGTCTTCATTGTCGTCGTCATCATAACTAACATCATCATTTTCATCATCATCACCATAATCATCATCATCATCATTATCATAATCATCGTCATCATCGTCGTCATCATCGTCGTCATCGTCATCATCATCATCATCATCATCATCATCGTTCATCGCCGATGTCATCATAATCATCTTCATCGTCATCACCATTGTCATCATTGTCATCATCATCATCATCATCACCATCTTCATCTTCATCATCATTATCATCATCGTCATCGTCGTCATCTTCATCGTAAAACATGATTCAAACTTGAGTTTCCTATAAACTATTGTTACTTCACTTTTTTAATGAGCAACGATAGTTCAATGGAACATGCATGTTTTTTTTGTTCAAGGAAATTTTAGATGTGTCTTATCGTATGTCTAGATGACATTAGTTCCACATTATAAACATCCCTTTTAGGATTCTCATTCTACATTAGGTCCAAGTTAGACATGGATTATCGGGGATGTTTAGCTAACGTCAATTCCACGATGGAAACACCGCTTAAGGATGTCCATTCCATGTTAGGTTCAAGTTAGACATGGCTTATTGGATTTTCATCCAATGCTAGTTCCATGTTATACACATCGCTTTTTGGACATTCTTTCCATGTTATGTCCAAGTTGCAAGCTTGTGTTTTTAGACATTCATTCCACATTAAGGGACTTCACTTTTTATACGTTTCACTAAAAGTACCTAATGGTGATTTTGGAAATGCATAACAAACATGTCTTCAACTTTGTCAAAGACATAATTCCATGGAATTTTCACCAACTTTACAACTGACGTCGATCTGACGAAAAACTGATTGAATGAGGCATATAAATCCAGTAGTGAGGGATGAGCAAATATCGTAAATAAGGGATTATTAGGAGGAATGGACATAAAAACTCAACGGATTAGGACCAACTATTCCAACATAACCAAATTATGAGTTCTTATGTCCCTCATATCTTCTATGAATGTCTTATTTGTCCAATATTAGGTATGGTTGAGATATTTGGAGGTTGGTTTCAAGGTGTTATACCCAAAGAACAACTTTTCCATCTATTCAATTTAGATAATTTTGGTGTTTCTTATATATTTTGTTCTTTTTCCAAGGAACATGCTCATTTCCTTCCTTAAGGAAATGTGTGTATACCCTCAAATGGCATGTTTTTCCCTGGATTTTGGGATAGATTGAGTTGGTAACTTGTATTGAGGAGGGACCATCAATTATGAAGGACTCTTATATATGATTTAAGGCCTATAGTATCTATTAAGGAATCTTCATATGGAAATAAGGATAGTTGGAGGTCAATTAGGGAAATATGGATGCCATTAGGGGTTTTCTTGCTTCCACTTGCTTCACCCAAATGCCATTAGGATCATTAGGGTTCCATTAGGGTCACTAAAGTGCCAATTAGTGTTATAGCAACTAGTTGTTCTCTAACTCTTCATATCTTCTTCATGTTCCTTGCAATTATCTATTTGTAGCTCTCCTTTAGTATCTCCATGCCATTTCTTCAACTTAAAACCTCATTTTCATCACAAAATAAAAGACAAAATAGATAATACAATCACAATCACAAAATAAATAAATAAATAAAATAATAATAGTAATAATAATAATAATAATAATAATAAATAAATCATGAGAAATAAATAAATAAATTGAATGAAGATAAATTAAAAAATAAGTTAAAATAGTAAATGAAGGAACTAGAACTAACGTAAAATCCTAACTAATCCAAAAAGAATCAGATAACTTATGATAACTAAAACATGTGTGGGTAAATAAAATTAAATAATTAAGTAAACTAAAGTGTTAACTGAAAGTGGTGCATAGGATGCATAGGAATTAGTGAAAAGGTTAATAAAAGCTACAAAAAAGGAAGAACGAGGGATTGAGATCGTATTCTTCGGTCTTTCCATAGTTTTGAGCACAAACGAATTTGGTGGCTCTAAGGAAAATGTGGAAGAGTGTGGTTCAATACAATGTGAGTGGGGTTAGGAGCCTCCAAACAATAGCCCAGCATTGTATTTCCATTGATATCCACGTACCGTCGCGCTCGGGGGTCCTTGGGAAAGGAGAGTACCCGTAAAGGAATGGAAGGGAGGAAACCAATGGGTTCAATGTGATTGGAAATCCCTCCAAAATCCTAGATCGAATATTCAACAATGAAGACAAGTCCCAACAATAGTAAAATATCTGGGTGAGTTTGCAGGAGCTTGCAGTGAAGGTTTCGACAACAAAGTAAGCCTCGACAAGAATAACAATTCTCGGCATATTAACAGGTTAGACTTATTGTAAATTTTAGTGTTACCAAATTATGTTTTTATCACTGCAAATTGAATGGATTTCATGTAGATTTATTTTATTGAATTCTATTTAGATTATGGAATGGAAGAGTTATCAGAATACAATATTTAAATTCATAGATCTGTTAGTTTATGTATTTTCTTTTAAAAATAATAATTCTCTTAACTTTTCATTTTTTTTTTCAGATGTAGATTTATTTGTATGCATGCATATTAGTTTCTTTTGTCAGACCCATTAAAGCGTCATTACACATGGTATCAGAGTGAGGTTCAAAGTTCAGCCTTGATAGTGACTTACTTGTGTACTTCTGTTTGGAAAAGAAAATGATTTGATTTTTTTGAATGTCGGGTTATTCCTTGGGTTTGATCTATCTTAAAACAATTTTAGAATGTCGAGATGTAGATCTATTGAATAATTTTAAAATAATGCCAAAAGGTGATTAAAATTGATTACTTGGTTAATGTTGAAGCTAACATTAATTTTTTTTGTGTATCTGTAGTTCTAGTATGCATAATGATACATAAAAATACTTTAGTGGTGGGTTCTTTTTAAATTAACAGTGTGATTAGACCTTGTTCAATGATAGAAGGAGTATATATTCAAGCAACAAGCACAAAATGTCGAATTTAGATAATTTTAGGAAGTGAGAGATTTCATCAACATACTTTCTAGTCACTTCCGTTATAAATGCACAATAATGACCATTGAAATGCTAGGAGAAGTGATAGTTTGATTGGAGCTTTCCTTGTAATGATTAGAAATATTGCCCCATGTGATGGAAGTCACTTCGACCTTTCCATTTATTGCATGCTCATGTGAAGGAAATAATGATTGAATGGGTGGATGTATATCATCTTTGCACAAAGTTCCTTCACACTATTGCATCTGATTGAGTACGTTGAGTTGTTATGTCTACAACTATAAGAGATGAGGCATTTGTTCACAAAGTATGGTCATCTCTATCTCTAGTACAAGGACCATTGTAGAATCAGACACCGAGACACATTCACCTATGCCCATTGGTGATTCCACCGGTTCATTTACAACTAGAACCAAATTGGAATGTCAAAAAGGAAACAATATAGTACTTGCAAGAATGTAGCAACATTGCATCCAAAAGAAGAAGAAAAAAAGGTCTGCATCCATGCTACCATACCATGTTCCACCTAGACTAGCCATTGCACCTAAGGCCATACTTAGAAAAAATGCAAAGTATCAATTGGTATCACGAGACATACCCGAAGAAGTTCGAATAACGTCGAATAATGAGAAGAGCCTAGGACTTCGTCTTCAACTTTACAAGAAGCTCGGGATATATTTGGTGATGTTGATGAACTTCTCCCTTTTTTAAAGCAATTTTTGAGAGAAAAGGGCTTGGATGGTGTCAAATGAATACATTACAAAGGTTTCAAAATAATGGAAGACGATTTTAAGCCAAGTCTTATGGAAGAGAAATAACAAGCAGTGAAGGATTGTCAAATTCATGAAACAGGTGTGATAAAACAATTTCAACAAAAAATTGTTTTGAGGTTCTATGAAAATAATCCTATAAGCTTCGAGAAATTGGATGCAAGAGGACAGGGATTGGATCAACACATCTGTCACACTCGCTTGCAGCAATTTTACTTATGAAAGAATCATGCATGAGATGTTTGTAGAATCCAAATTCTTTCAACTTTGTGAAATTGCAGAAAACCTCTGTAAGAGGGTCGCGGAGTTTGAATTACAAGTGAAATCTAGTACACCTCCAGAGGTACTGGAACCATTAGAAGAAATTTGGGGTCTAAAATGGGCCTTATAAAAAACCGTGCAATGGATGAGTTGGAGTGAGTTGAATTTTTAAGCCAATAGAATTTCAATATCTTTGGTCAACCATTATGGTTGAGTTGGACACATTATGCTTATGTGTCATATTTTTATTTGACAATAGCTAACTCCATATCAACCTCACCTTGGTTAAGTTCTTGAAAAGATCACCTCGAAATAAGATAAATAGATTTTAACTAATAAATATAGAATATTTTATTTGATCACTACTTCCAACTCCTCGAAAACATAACTTTCGCATTAATTAAAATTATAGTGGAAGCATTTTGAAATACTAAAAACATTTATTAATCAATTTTTTAAAAAGAAAACTAAGTAATATTTAATTTTAAATTGACTTATCTTGAAACACTAAATAAAAGAATTTAGTATTTCTAATATTATTAAATAGTATTCAAAAAATAAATATATTGAATTATTACTTCCAAAAATAATTAAAACGTGTAAATACAAAAAAAAACTATTTTTAATTTATTAAAATTATAATAAAAATTGATTTTAGTGTTTTTCTCTTGCCTACCTACCCATTAATCTACCAAAAAATAATATAGTTAGTTATTTCCTTTATATAAATTAAAATTATAATAAACTTTGATTTTATATTTTTTCCAATCCATTGACCCACTGATCCACCGGATGACACCCACATCGACCCAACCCGTAATACATATCGTAAATTCATATAAAAAATAAACCTGATGTTAATCGTATATTTATATAAAAAACAATAAAACTTTATGTTAATCCGATAGAAAGAAAATAATTCTAAATCAGTCCCACTTTGGCTTAATCACGCTGGTTTCTATCAAAACAATTCTAAATCGACTCCCATGCTGGGTTTCCAATCGAAAAGGAAAAGAGAAAAGCAAGCAGTGGGCTCGCTAGGTCGTTGTGAAACAAGTCGAAGGGTGGTAAGTACTGTATGCCAGAAATAATTGTTTTGACCAAATTTTATACTTGCACTGTTCTTGGCACATCTGCGGTACAGAAATCAGAGGAGTTACTATATACCAGGGATGGAATTTGACGGGTAAATGCCCGTCATGGGTCGATTTACCCATCAAATACAGCGAAGATTTTATCTAGAACGTCAAAATTTGGCTTAGAATACATAAAACATTTCAGATTTTGATTATTACCGGCAATTTTGACGGCTGTCTGCCATTTGAAATTCCAACCCCTATATACTGATGGTAAATGCTTCCAGGTTTATATAATGAAGTCAAGTGTTTATGTATGCAAGGGATTGCTTCATGGACTAGCAATAAGAGTTGTCCCCATTGCTCTGCTTCATATTTGTGAAATTGGCTTGCAGAGGGCCTAGTTATAGGTGGAGCCTTGAAACCATAAGTTTTTGGCACAGGTTGCATATAATGACATTATTGGTTTCCAATGCTTGCAGGATTGACAGATTTTAAACCTCTGATCCTCAAACAGAAGTGAGGAACCGTGTACGCTGGCCAAATTAGTCTATTGTGTTCATTTTTTTTCTTGCTTATTACACAAATGAATTTGATTTGGCTGGTGAATTCATTGGAATGAATGGAACTGGGCATCTTGGCCATTTTTTAGATGAGTTTACCTAAACCCTAAGTTACTCAGATTCGTTCAGATTCATTTTTGTGCTTGTTTCTTTCTCAAATTCTAGCTCTAGAAGCGCAGAGGTGCCCCCATTGTGCTTACCTTATGGTATTTCATTTTTTTGCTTGTTTCTTCCTCAAACTCTAGCTCGAGAAGCGTAGGTGCCGCTATTGTGCTTACCTTCTGGCATTTAATCTTGGATAAAGATTGATGAATACCAGCATTAACTGTATCCAGTGATTGACTACATGCACTAGCGGGCTAGCAGCGGGTATTGTAACCTCTTGGAATGAGAGGATGAATTTGATTTATTCTCAGAAGAATTTGATTTGGCTAGGGATGTCATTGGTCCCTCACAACTGATACCCAGGAATGAGTGGTGAGAAGTTGAATGAGTGGTGAGAATTTTTCACGCAGCAACAGAGTTTAATGTATATACACCATCACATCTGACAATAGTCCACCGCCAGAAGACAACCTCTTAGATGGCTTTCTCCTACTGAACCCGCTCCATCAACATTCGAGGTGCAAACATCATTTCTACACACTATTTTTCAATGTTGTAGTGAAGCGGTCCAGGATGGACTGGTGAATGATCATCATAATTGCGGTCTAGGAGAATGCATAATTTACACACAAAACAGATACAACATTACTGAATGCTCACGCATTGAGTCAGGAATATTTGATGAAACTCTGTTACAATTGGTGGGAAAGGAGATGAATCTCTATAATTGAAAACTCACAGGAAGGGAAGGAACGATGTTTACTATGTCTGTTTGAATTCAGCTGGGAATCATCGATTTTCCTCCAACAAGTTGAAGATACACATCCGCTAATCTCCAGTGGATGGTCTGTTGATTTATATCCAGAGAGTCACTTTGCTGTGTGCTCTGGTATGTTCCAATTTTATCGGAACCGGACCGGTCATCGAACCGGCGAAGCCCAAAATGTGAACCGGACCGAAACCGGCAAAAAACCGGGTAAAAAACCGGCTGACTAAAAAATACATAAAATATTCATATTTTGTAAAAAACATATATAAATTCATGTGCATACATATGAATCCAGACCATTAATACAAAAATATGCAAAATATGCAAAAATATACAAATTTACACCAAACAAGCCTTATACTCTAACAAGTTATCCCCTGTTCTCAATGCAAGATGGGTGTTGACTGGTTCAGAGCTAGATGTTTTCCTAGATTCCACACTATTTGGTCCATCCAACTTTCTTATAAGCTGAGAGTTTTTCCCCAGCTAGTCATATATCAGGAGATTGCTTCCGAGGCACGGTTTACCAAGAGTGGGCTCTTTGATGGTCTTTGCCCTAATATCTATCATTGTCCATGGATGGTTGAAGCGCATGTTTTTGCAATGCTAGTTTGCTAAGGGTCATAGGAAGTATTTTCAGGATTAATATTCAGTTCTACTTCAGGGTAGGGTTCATTGGTGTGCTACCTTGTTTGGAGATTTCCGCTCTCTAGTTCGTGGCACCCTCATCAGGATCTGGCTGTGCTTAAGGATATAGACTTTGCTCATTCTTTGGGAACTAAAGGGCCCATAGTAAAAGTTACATTTGTGAGATCGTGATTGTATCCGTGATGATGCAAAGCCACAAATGGTAACAAGTGCCCATAGTTAAAGTTACTCCTCAAGTCTGCTCAAATACTAGGAACTTGGAAGCCCTTGAGGGATTTTTGTTTAGGACATGCAAGCTCTTTCTATGCTAGTCTTAATGATTTTTCAATTACCCAGTCTTTGGTGTTGGCTACTAATTCTTTTTTTTTCTCTATTGTTGTCAGAAGTTACAAGGGCCGTTTTATTCCCTTTGAGGATGATGCATAAAGGGCTGATAAGTATTTTATTCCTTTATTTGATGTTTTACATAATGATGACTCTGACATGAGAAATTCCATTGTTGAGCTTGAATCCTCTTGGTGTATCATTATCATTGTCCTACCATTGACAGCAGCGGAAATTTTTCTGTCCATAGCTTTTACTCTAGTGTGAAGTTGTCAAACTCTGTATTGGTAACAACTTCATCATCGATATCTGCAGCAGTATCAGTACTAGTCTCTTTATCTTTGATGAGAAAGAAATCATTGCAGATGGGAAGGCAATTAGTTCAGTTGTTGGAAGGGTTGAGTCCATAACATTAGGGAACAAGGATTAAGACATTAACAGATGACAGTAACAGCCATATTCATCCTTCTCTTAATTCCTGTATTCAAAACAGATTGATTTCTGTCATAGAAACAAACACAAGTCAATATGTCATAAGATAACTTCTGACATTTTAATGAATTACTTGCATGATTCTTGTTCAATATCTTCTTTGTTTGCTTCTCTAACATCACCATCCTTGCTTTTCCTTTAAAAAGAAAAACCATGACCTTTGGTCATGTAACTGTAATCTTCAATCCTCCTGGAACCCATATTTTGTTTTGTGACTGCTGCTGCCCACTATTTCTGTAGTGAACTTCACAATCCTCTACAATCATCCAGATAACTGCTTGAACTTCACTGTCATTATTCTTCCTACACCTCTGCATGAGATGCCATAAAACATCAAATTCCTCATCCAGTATGCTTCCTTTCTAAAACACCTCTGTCTGGATACCCTTTTCCATTTCAACTTTCATCTGTCTAGAAGTATAAAGAACTTCCAAAACTTTTCCTTTCTGCTGTATAACAATTTTACTATTGTTACTTTCCTCATCATCTTCAAACTTCTGGACAATATTTAGTAACTGTCCTCTGTTATCATCTTCCTGTACTAATGCTGCTCCACACATTGCTGCCACCTTTACTTCATGGATACCTCGAAAGATATCTTTTTCTGCCATATCATTCCCATGTTTACTACTTGGAAACACTCCAACTGATTCCTTTATACCTTCATCATTTCCTATATGATCTTCAGAGTACTTCATCTCTTCATCAAGGTTATTAAAACATAACTCTTCTACTTGAAGTCCCAGTTTCCAATTTGACTCAGATTTCTTCAACAAGTTCTCTAGCAATAAAATTTCTTTCTCAGCTTCTTCAAGCACAACAACATCTTCACCAATATCTCCTTCTGTACTTTCTCTCATATCATACTTTCTATGCTCAGCTTGATTCACATATTGAACTTGTCCACCATTAAAAAATTCATTGATGTAACTCTTCTGCTGTAACAGTTCAAGACTGTCTTCTTCTGACAAGTATTCCTCATCATATCTAGGCTTAGAATCTTCTTCCTTCTCTGTGACATCTTCAGAAAATTTTTCATCTTTAGTCACTTCAAAACCTGCATACCAATCATTAGAAATATGATATCTTTTTACAGAATTATATTCATAGGACAATTTCTCTTTGTCATAATCTGCAACCATATCATCAGACTGAAAATCTGAATGTCTCTTCCTGCTATTCTGTCCTTCAACAGAATTCTGCATCTGCCCTTCTGTCATTGCATTTAATTCTTCATGCTTATTATCTGCTGTAGATAATATTGTCTCACTTTTTCTAGTGACCAGATTCTGTTTTGTAGGTTTGGAAAACATGTTTCTATCTCCTTCAATAACAGTTTTTGATAACTGTTCTTCATTCTTAACACCTGCAAATCCTGCATTCATAAACAATTTGTCAGATTTAAAAATATGAGATTCTTGGATCTCATCAATTCCTTCACTTCCACCTTCATCTTCTCCAAGGATTTGTCCTTGTTCAGGCTTACATATGCAACCCTTATCCTCGTACTCGATTATTCTGAGTGCTCCTCTCACCTTAGTATTAAACCTGTCTTTTAACTTCACCTGCAATGTATGCCATTTTACTTTCTTTGGCAGAATCCACCCATACCTTTGGTCTTCTCCATTCCTCTGTAGCAGTTCTTCAAATATTTCTAGCTGTAACTCTATTTCAGCTAATCTCTTGTCAAGTCTATCTTGACTCCACTTTTCATAGCATTTATTTGAACCTTTACTATGATTCTCAGTAATCATAGTTTTTCCTCTTCCATGAGCATTTCCTTGCTCATTATGATCTGCAACCAAGCCATCTCTACAAGCTGACTCCATCAACTTGTCCTCGAATACCATACTAAGCTCTTCCATGCTTAGTCTTTCTCTTGTATTCATGTGGATTCCCTTTCCTGGAACCTTCACTTAAGCATCCTCTGCTTCTCTGGTTTCTGCAAATCTCCCTTCTCTTGAGAACATTCAGCTTGCCCTCATTATTCCAACCTTCAGCTGGATATTATTAGGTTCACTGCCATCTTCATATCCTTCCTCACTGCTGCTACCTGAAATCAGTTATCTTGAATAAACTGAAACAAAAGACCATTACCTGTCAACAAAAGTCCATTACCTGTCAGATTTCACTAAATACGATCCCTCAAGAACTTTGAAGTTCTTCACTGTCACCTTCTGCAAATTCCTTCTCCAGTTCTACCCAATCAATTGTTAGAATTGGCCTTCCAATCTATAGCTCTTCTCCTTACAGATTTTTAACTGTCTCCCTTCACTGAGCGATAAAATCACCATAACTCCTTCTCACTATTTCTATACTGTAATCCTCCATGTTCTCCTATCATAACAGTCATGCTCTTCTTCTCAAAGTGGAATTTCTTCCCTGATTTACCATTTCTTCCATAACTTCATGATTAATTCTATAAATTGAAATAAAAACAACATTTCAATTTACATCAGTCAGATTTCTCATACCTGAACTTTTTATGGTCTTCAAACATTACTAGAGAATATCTTACTCTGAATCCTCCTTCCTGAACCTCTAAGACAACCATCAATAGCCATCTCTTTTCTCCTCTGTGGACTCATCCTATTCCACCTTTGTGAGCTGCAAACAACCTATTTACTTTTGAAACAAGTACCACACTTGTTCCCAGTCCCAGTCATCTCTTGGTGACTCTACTTCCTCCTGGCTCTTCACACAGAACCTTCTCTTGAGCAATCTTGCTCTTCAGCCTTCACAGCTGATAGGTTGATGTCTTACACCTACTCACTTCCTTTGGTGAACTCCCTCCTTCAGAAATACACTTTGATGTTCTGTTTCATTCACAATCATTCCCTGCCTTCACCTACAAGCACATTATCTTTTCACATAAAAGTCAATGGATATTAAAATATTTGACTCCTACCTCTTACCAGTGTTTGTTTCAATCAATACACTGCTGCAATTTCTTTCCTTCTGCTATCTTGAAATTTCTGGAATCTTCTTTCTTTAAGAACTTTGCTTTTCCTTCTACTTCACATCTTTCAAGAAATAGCATACTTCTTCCCTTTCAGTTAATTCCTGCCAAACAATATGCACATCAATTTACTGATAAACCATATGTACTTACCAACCTCTTCCATCTTATCCGGTCAAGTCCTTTCTTTCTGTCTGCAAATTTCTTCTTCATACTGTCACTGTCATCAGCCTTCTTGCTTCTGTACCTGCAATCTTAAAATTACAGTCAGCATATCATCTCTTTATGCCTTCAATATCTTTGATCTTGTTCATCCATATACCAAATGGATCATCCCTTGTTTGCATACTGCTCTTTTTCTTAGCTCTGACTAGAGTCTGCTTCTAGGATCTTTCTTTTCCTGCTTCTCTGTATATTCTTTGTGCTAACCAAAACAAGCATTAGTTGTAATAGCCCCATACTTTCATGAACATATAAAAGTAAATTCCTTCACAGAGAACAAAAGATTCCTCCTACAGAGAGCAAAATATCGCTCTGGTACCACTTGATGCAAGTACCACTTGCTTTGTCTAAGCAGACCCTCGACTCCACAAGTTATGGTACTGGAATCTTCATCTCACCATTCTATACAGTGCCTAAGTTTTCAGTTAAGAACAGTCTACTAATCTTAGTAAACTATCGAAAGGATAGCAGAACTCCTTTCTTCTGGCAATATAAACGTCTTATGGCTCTAAACCCTCAACGGAACTTATTTTTTCACTAAAGTAATAAGCCCACATGACCTTACAATGTGACTTAAGCCCAACAGAAAATCATAAATATTACACAGATGATCAGAATAATAATATACACAGAGTAATAATATCACTTAATATATCAATAATTGCAATACTGAAATTAGATTCAACAGAGCAACAAAACCTTCTTTACAAACTTGAATTTCTCCAATAGATCTTTTACAAAACAGAGATGTATCTCTGTGCATGCTCCAGAAACTAGATTGTGAGTGCATAGTTGTTTGGTCAATTGGTGATCAACTTGTTTCAAAATCATAGTCATCAAAGCAATAAAAGATGTTGGAGTAATTGGCCCAATATAGACAATGGCATTGATAACACTGGTGACTGGAGTATCCCTGTTATGGACAGGCCTGATTTTGTTGGTTTTATGTGACTGCTTAGCTAGTATAATTCAGTTTTCAAGTTTCATATGCTAGTATTTATTGCCAAAATAAAACCATAAAAACAGATGAAGGTGGTTGTACCTCTTATCCGCCGTAACAGCAATGTAGTACATCAAAAAACAATCTGGTTACAAGTGTAAGTCTGACCTGTAGGTGACAGCGGTAATTTCTAGGCCTTTATGGCTGTAGCAGCACCCTTTTTAGTGCCCAGAAATAAAGAAGAGTGCCAGCAGTTAATGTGTACAGCCTTCTAGTCCAGAAGTAGTCTCTCCTCAAGCCTAGAACTGGTGTGAATGTCTTCCTTTAGATAAGTGATGGCAGTGACAGTGAACTGGTGTGAATGTCTTCCTTTTGCATTTATGCCTTTCTTTGCTCAAACTATTCATTAATCATGCTGTTGGTATTTGTTGAGTTACACAAAGGGGTTTGTTGAGGATTTATTGATTCTATATGAGTGTTTGAAAGCTTATACACAGAGTTCTTATTTCCTAGGTTGCTTCTATAGGAAACTACATGATTATTTTTCTAGAATTAACTTGTTTTTATTACTCAAGCTCCAGCACTACTACTAAAGGATGTTGGATTACTCCATTTTGACACGTATGCAAAATGAGGGCAACATTAGGGCATTAGGGTAACCCCTTATTCAAGGTTGAAATCCCTGCAAGTACATTAAATCCTTGAAGATTCCAGCTAGGGTAACCTTTGTATAAGCAAATAACATCCTGGGTTTTTAAAAATAACTATTTGTTTGTATGGTAAAATTCTAAAGAGGCCTTATATACAGGTAGAAAGTTTCATCTTTTAACATATCTATATATTACTTGTTAGTATTCATAGGATTTGTATAATCATACAACATTTATCTTATCATCACTACTTTGTATGTAGGTCACTTTCATAAAAAATGTCAAATCGACGTCCAAATAATGAATTGAGTTCAATTGTACTCTACAACAAAAAGGACAATGGAGGGAGTTGGATTCCTTTGAAATTGTCTATTGGTGATTGGGTTACAATGCAACCATCTAGAAAATGTGATCATAAGGTGAAAACAAGATACCTAGAAGATGTTGAACAGCATTGGAAGGGCGTTGTGAAAAAGTTTAAGATGGAAGAAGGACGAAGAAAAGTGAAAGAAGTGCTTGTAGCTCATGTATATGACAAGAAAGAGATTCAAA
>LPNX010816644.1:305859-316221 GCA_001517045.1 Pseudotsuga menziesii | reverse complement strand
ACATTCTATATCATTTGTGTGATACCAATTGATGTATTTTAGATTAATGAACCTACAAATCTTATGTTATATGTGGAGTGTACACCAACTTGAAGAATAGAAGCATTCTGATCCCAAGCATTATGTAAAAATTATGTTGGCGCTATTTTTTGGTTTCACATATCGCGCACGCGCTTTGTATGACTATAACACGCTCGCGTTTTGTGTTTATATAACGTGCACGCATTTTGTAGTGTTAAATTGCGTGCGCTTATTGTTAAATTCAAATTTGTATTCCCTCCAAATGATAAGGCTGATCCTCCACCCATGCTTTCATGGAATTCCTATTCCTATGTGTCTTCTTTGTACTTTGCTTCGGATTAACATGCCTATGCCTTGGAGTATGATAAACCATGGCAAATGTAGCATTATATCCATATTTTCAATATGCTCGTGTTTAATGGTTATTCTGATTGCCCTGCACACCTCCATTTTTTATGAGATTTTAGAAATAGATATGGTTTTTTTTTTCAGATTCTAAATATGTAAATTTTAACAAGAATGCATAATTTTTTCTATTTTGTTCTTATTTATCTTCTGTCATCACTCCTCAACTCAAAAAACACACTGTTCGTGTTTCTCCTATAACTTTTTCAATTCTTGATCACTTCAAACAAAAATTGTATGGTGAACAAGTAGACACTAACCTCTACGTTCTATCAAAACCCCATTTCATGATTTTTGCATTAAGACCTTCTAAGGCTGCACCCACAAAACACGTACCATTTTCGAGGTTTTCTCACTTAGACAATTATAAAAATATTATAAAATTACTAATTTAATTTTTGAAAAATAACGCCGCACTGGTGCTATGGGTTCTCTACATGGATGTCAATTTTTCTAGTTTGATTCGATCATTTAGGCCCTCAAAGGCTGCACCCACAAAAACATATACCTTATAATTTCCCTGAAAAATAAAAAGTGCCTGTTAGGAAAAATGAAATTTGACATAGCTATGCAAATTTTCGACACATAAAAGTTATATATTCGGAAAGGTGATTCAATTTCCTACATTTCATGTTTTTTACTCAACGCAATATATTTTGCATAAGTATCTCAAAAAATCCAACTAAGTTGAGGGATGCCTGATTTTTCAGGTTTCTATTACATCTAACGTGCACAAAAAGGTCCCTCATCTTCTTGCACACACCCTTATAATTTCAAAGAATTCACATTTTATTATAATTTTAAATGTTTAATGCAATAAAAATATTAATTAAAAACATTAATTTCAAATTTATAATGATTTATATTCTAATGCATCATGTAATATGTTTGTATTAATCATGGTTATTAAATTGTTTTTTTTTTATTAATTAAAAAAACTCAATTTACCAAAAACATTACTTTGCTAGCATATTTGTACTACTTTATATCAACATCACATTTACAACAATTTTTTTTATTGTTTTATAAAAAAACAATTTCCCATAAAATCCATATTTGCAAAGCATTTTATTATTTTATATAAAATCAAATTATCATAAACATAACATTTACATAATTTTCACATCATTTTACATAAAATCAATTTATTATAAAAATTACACTTACATAGTTTTTTATTATTTTTATATAAACACACCATCTACAACATTTTCTATCTCACTTTATATAAAATCAAATTATTACAAACATTACACTTGCATAGTTTTTTTTTTTTTTAATGTAATATCAAATTGATCAAAAACACACCATTTATAGTATTTTTTTTTATCTCACTTTATATAAAATCAAATTATTATAAACATTACACTTGCATCATTTACTCATTATTTTATATAAAAAAATTATTATTAACATTACAATCGCACCATTTCTTTACATGAACTCAATTTATTATAAACATGACATTTGCAGCGTTTTATATAAAATAAATTTATCATTAACATTACATTTTCAGCATTTTTCTATTATTTTACATAAAAAATCATTTTTTATATAAACATCACATTTGCAGCATTTTTTTATTGTTCTACATTAAATCAATTAATCTTAAACATCACATGGCAACATTTTTATATTAATCTAAATTAATTCTATAATACGCATTACATTTCAAAATCAAAATCAATTTATTATAAACAAGACATTTGTAACATTTTTTTATATTTATTTGAAACATCACATAGCAAAAGTTTATATTGACCTAAATTAATTCTATAATACACATTAAATTTAAAAATCAATTCTATAATAATATTACATTTTAAAAACTTGTATAACATAAAACTAATAATCATACTACAATTAAAAATTGTAATATTATGTGTTTTTGTGTTTGTGTTATGTTGTATTGTGTATGTGTTTATTGTTTTGTGTTGTGTACAATAATTGTACACAAATAAAACATAGATTTATGTAAATTATAAACTTAAATTAGAAGTTGATATAATTTTCTTATTTTATCTTAGATATTATAATTTTTATTTTAATAAAATAAATAATAAATTAAATTAAGTTTATCAATGGGTATTTTTTTGATTTTTTATTTTAAATGTTTATAATTTTTTTATTTTATAACTTTTTATATTTTAAATGTGATTGCACTTGCATAAGTTTCTTATTATTTTTATATAAAATCAAATTTAAACACAACATTTTTTACTCATTATTTTATACACAATTTTTATTAAACATCACATTTACATAGTTTTTTATTATTTTTTTATAAATCAAATTTATCACAAACACAATATCTACAACATTTTTTTATCTCACTTTATATAAAATCAAATTATTATAAAGATTACACTTGCAGCATTTATCCATTATTTTATATAAAATAAATTTATCTTTAATTGATTGAGCCGAGAGGCTCTCTACAGCCCAGTATGGGGAAGATCTTGTAACGTTATGTAACATTACGTAACGTTATTTTTATTAATAAAACCAGCGTATATCCAAATCATAGGCTCTATCAAGTGTCGAGAGGGATCAAATCTCTCTAGGTGCAAACCTCTTCTTAGGTATTACACTCAATGAGCTATCAACTTTGGCGTGTCCTATATAAACCATTGATTTGATTCAAACCAAAAGACACGTCTTTTTATTTAAGGTCAACATATAATATATTTATTATTAATATTTAATATTATTTATGGCCAACATTACAACATCTCCCCATAAATGGTTTTAAAACCATATGCAAGGCCCTCCTAAAACCATGGTTTGTTTAGGACGCCTTGCAAATGGTCTTAAAACCATTTGCAATGCCCTCCTAAACCATGTAGAATAAAACCATGGGTTTTTTTAGGAGGCCTTGCACATGGTTTTAAAACCATTTGCAATGCCCTCCTAAACCATGTAGAATAAAACCATGGGTTTTTTTAGGAGGCCTTGCACATGGTTTTAAAACCATGTGCTTGGTCCTCCTAAACCATATACAATAAAACCATGGGTTGTTTAAGAGGCCAACATTTTTTTGCAAATAATTCAATTTTTATTTTTTATTATTTTGTTAGGTAGGAACAATACAACATCTCCCCCATATTGTGTTTTTTTTATGATCCACAATTTTTTTGGGGATAATTAAATTTTTACTTTTTTATTGTTTTGTTATTTTTTACTTTCTTATTGTTTTGTGAGGTAGGAAGATTACAACATCTCCCCCATATTAGGTTGTTTTTTTTGCCGACATTTATTTTGTTTTATAATTAAAAAATCTATTTTTTTATTAATAAAAATAACATTTTGTTTTATAATTAAAAAATCTATTTTTTTATTAATAAAAATAATGTTACATAACATTACGTAACTTTACAAGATCTCCCCCATACTGGGCTGTAGAGAGCCTCTCGGCTCAAAAATAGATTTTTTAATTATAAAACAAAATAAATGTCGGCTAGAAAAACAACCTAATATGTGGGAGATGTTGTAATCTTCCTACCTAACAAAACAATAAAAAAGTAAAAAATAACAAAACAATAAAAAGTAAAAATTTAATTATCCCAAAAAAATGTGGATCATAAAAAAACACAATATGGGGGAGATGTTGTAATGTTCCTACCTAACAAAATAATAAAAAAATAAAAATTGAATTATTTGCAAAAAAATGTTGGCCTTTTAAACAACCCATGGTTTTATTGTATATGGTTTAGGAGGACCGTGCACATGGTTTTAAAACCATGTGCAAGGCCTCCTAAAAAAAACCATGGTTTTATTCTACATGGTTTAGGAGGGCCTTGCAAATGGTTTTAATACCATGTGCAAAGCCTCCTAAACAACCCATGGTTTTGGGAGGGCCTTGCATATGGTTTTAAAACCATTTATGGGGAGATGTTGTAATGTTCGTTTCTAACAAAATAAAAAATAATATTAAATATTATATGTTGGCCATAAATAATATTAAATATTAATAATAAATATATTATATGTTGACCTCAAATAAAAAGATGTGTCTTTTGGTTTGAATCAAATCAATGGTATATATAGGACACACCAAATTTGATAGCTCATTGAGTGTAATACCTAAGAAGAGGTTTGCACCTAGAGAGATTTGATCCCTCTCGGCGCTTGATAGAGCCTAGGATTTGGATCTACGCTGGTATTTTTTTTTTAACAGAAACTGGAAATTTTTTATTGATTAATAATGGTTGTAGCCCAGCAAGGCGTATAAAGGGGAATTCATAAAAAGAAGGATGATGACCCCTATCAGAATAGTCAACCTTCTTATGAGTGCTTTGAGAAGTGGATCCCAAATGCTTCTGATGCTATTCCGAGAAAAATATTACTTGCAAGAGTAGACTCTCACGAATTGTGAGCAAAGAAGAATACATAAACAAAACATTAAATAGGCGGAGAGGAATGCCCCTTAATGAAAGGATCCAATTTCTTCTGGGAGCCCGAGCTGATGTTTGAGGCTGCTTCCTTTTCTCTACGTTATTTATTTATCTTTCGCCCTCTAGTGAGGGGAGGAGAAGGAGCTGAAAAGTCTTTAGATTCAGAGGTTTCCTCTGATGAATAGACTGAGGATGCCAGTCTTGCCTGGGCTAGGGTCTTATGAACCAAAGCATTGGGATCTTTCTTAGAACCTGAAGAAGCAGGTTTTGGAGAAGCTTGTTTAGCTACCTCCAAGGATCCAAGGGGACTAGGGATGCACTGCTCGAGGACATCTGTAGCTTCAGGTTCTTGTGCTTCATCTTCGTGGAGAGATTCAAAACTATTTTTCTTTTTCAACAATGGAGTATCTGTAAGAGGAGAATGATCTTGAGGATAAACCTTGCGCTGAGACGCTTGAGGTTCCTTTCACTGGGGAGGACGGCATCGATTAGTAACCATCTAGAACTATGTATCCTTGGAAGCTGGGAGATTTTTTGTTTTTTGTGGTTCTGCAAGCTTGGGGTAGCTTTTCGTGAAATGGTCGTATACATGACAGATGTCGCATTTGAAAGGAATCTGCTCGTAATCCAGATCTTGAATGTGGCTCCATTCTCCTAATGTGAGCTTTAGGGCCTCCGAGAGCCCTTTTTCTAGATTCACCTCTACGCAGATACGGGAACATCTATACTGACCCCCTTTTGGTTTTGCAGTATCTAGATAGTGACCTAGGTTATTACCAATGTCAATCAGAGTGCTTTTCCCCTAAAGATGAAGAGGGAGGTTAGGGAGTATTACCTAGACTCGAGCGGTAGTGATCTATGCTTCTGGGTTAAACCCCAGAGACAATGGGGCTAAGAATAGACCTCTCAATCCCATGAAGAAAGGGCCCAAAGAAAAGACTAGGTCTCTTTCTTCTTTATTTGAAAACAAGAATACAAAAAACCCTCGTCTAGCTGCAAAGAGAGAGACTTGTCCTTGCAGAAGAGGGTTCCAATGTTCTGTGATCCAGAGCTCCACCGCCTTAGGGCTGGGCCACAACCCTGTGAACTTACCAATAAGGGCTTCCTCAGAGAGGATGGGAGCTTTCTAGCATGGATCCGTAGGAGAGAGCTTTAGAGAAGGGATCTTGTCCATCTTTTTCACGAACTTGGATGAAGTTTGTGAAGCTGCCTAAGGAGAGATAGCTTGAAAAAGGGCCTTAAAGGTGGCGAGCTGGGCATGAGAGCCCATTTCCTGAGAGAACTCCATGCTAAAACCATGAGGAGAAGCGACAGCCAAAGGGAACCCCATGCTGAGGCACAAGGAGGGGCGCCAACCAACGATCAAGCCAGAGCTCGGCTCTACGTAGCAAGGAAGGTGGCGGCTAGGGAAACCCTAACCACAGTTCAGAGAGCCACTCCGCCATTCCTTCTTCCATCCTACATTCGATTTCCAAAGAAATTTATCTTTAATATTACAATTGCACCATTTCTCCATTTCATTACATAAACTAAATTTATTATAAACATGACATTTGTAGCATTTTCTCATTATTTTATACAAAATAAATTTATCATTAACATTACATCTACAACATTTTTCTATTACTTTACATAAAAAATCATTTATTATAAACATGGTATTTGCAACATTTTTTTTACTACTCTACATCAAATCAATTTATCCTAAACATTACATGGCAACATTTTTATATTAATCTAAATTAATTCTATATACACATTATATTTCAAAATCAAAATCAATTTATTATAAATATCATGAAATTTACAACATTTTTAATTACTCTACATCAAATCAATTTATCTAAAACATCACATAGCAACAATTTATATTAACCTAAAACAATTCTATAACAATGTTACATTTTAAAAACTTATATAATATAAAACCAATAATGATAGTACAATTAAAAATTTTAATCTTATATGTTTGTGTTTGTGTTATGTTGTATTGTGTATGTGTTTGTTGTTTTGTGTTGTGTACAATAATTGTACACACATAAAACATAGATTTGTGTAAGTAGATATAATTTTGTTAAAATAAAATATTTTATCTTAGATATTATCATTTTTTATTTTAATAAAATAAATAATAATTAAATTAAATTTATTAATGGGTATTTTTTATTTTATAATTTTATTTTATATTTTAAATGTTTATAATTTAATATATTTTAAATGTGATTACACTTGCATAATTTTTTATTATTTTTATATAAAATCAAATTGATGAGAAACACAACATTTACAACATTTTTTATCTCATTTTATATAAAATCAAATTATTATAAACATTACATTTACATAGTTTTTTATTAGTTTTATATAAAATCAAATTTATAAGAAACACATCATTTACAACATTTTCTATTTCACTTTATATAAAATCAAATTATTATAAACATTACGCTTGCATTTACTCATTATTTTATATAAAATAAATTTATCATTATCATTATAATTGCACCATTTCTCCATTTCATTACATAAACTCAATTTATTATAAATATAACATTTGCAACATTTTCTCATTATTTTATATAAAATAAATTTATCATTAACATTACATTTACAGCATTTTTCTATTACTTTACATAAACAATCATTTATTATAAACATGGCATTTTTCAACAATTTTTTTTATTGCTTTACATCAAATCAAATTATCTTAAATATCCTATGGAAACATTTTTATATTAATTTAAATTAATTATATAATACACTTTACATTTCAAAATTAAAATCAATTTGCAACAATTTCAAAATTAAAATAAACATGGCATTTACAACAATTTATATTAATCTAAATTAATTCTATAATACACATTACATTTTAAAAATTATATAATTTATAAAACTAATAATTATAGTACAATTAAAATTTTTGTTTGTGCTATGTTGTATTATGTATGTGTTTGTTGTTTTGTGTTATGTACAATAATTGTCTACACATAAAACATAGATTCATGTAAATTATAATTTTTTGAAGAAATAAAGATATTTGAAGTTGAAATAATTTTGTTAAAATAAAAAATGTTATCTTAGATATTATCATTTTTTTTTATTTTAATAAAATAAACAATAAATTAAATTTATGAATGTGTAATTTTTATTTTATAAATTTTTTTATATTTTAAATGTTTATAATTTTTTATATTTTAAATGTGATTAATTTTTTTTTATCTCATTTAAGTAAATTGAATATTTTTTCAAGTATTAAATTTACTATACATGATAATGTTATTTTTTATTTTAATAATATAAAATAAAATTTTCCATTATTATACATAAAATCAATTTATTATAAACACTATTTTCTCATTATTTTATATAAATAAAAAATTTTGTTTCATAAGAAAAGACAACTTCATATCTTCATAAAATTGTGTCCCAATGGACAATTACATACTGCAAAAAGAATTTTCCAGACAACCACTGTACGAAAATGCCATATGCTTAAGCACATAGTCTGCAAAGAGTCAAAGTAAACTCCAAAATGTGATTACAAGTAAACATAAGAGAATCACGGGCACACATCAAATATGGCTAATGTCAAAAAACATTAGTGCAAACACGAGAGATAGTAACCAGAAATCCAACCGGTCCAACAATCTAATCTCAAGTGTCTAAAAACAGTTAAGTGTGATTAATTTTTTTTTATCTCATTTAAGTATATTGAATATTTTTTCAAGTATTAAATTTACTATACATGATAATGTTATTTTTTATTTTAATAATGTAAAATAAAATTTTCCATTATTTTACATAAAATCAATTTATTATAAACACCATTTTCTCATTGTTTTATACCAGCGTAGGTCCAAATTCTAGGCTCCATAAAGAGCCGAGATGGATCAAATCTCTCTAGGTGCAAACCTCTTCTTAGGTATCCATTGATTTGATTCAAACCAAAAGTAGGTGAACGATGCTATTTACAATTTGGCACAAAGATGATTTAACACTTCAATATGTACATATTAATAGACTCTTTATAGATGCTATATACTTTTTATTGTTATGGACACATAACATAGATATTTGAAACCCTATTTTGTTTTAGTGAGTTTGGTAGAGGGCAGGTTCTTAAATAATGTTTAAAAAACATCGATGAAATGTAATAATAATAATTATTATTATTATTATTATTATTATATTACAATTTTATTTTGGAAAAAAATATTATTTCATTATTTAAATCATTTATTACCATTTATTATTTTGAATCTAGGTGTGACGGTGGTACGGAGAGAATGTTAGGCTCTCTCTCACATGGCACATGCTAAGATGATGAAGGGACACCTAGAGGATGATAGGGAGGATGTGTATGTGAAGCCTCATGTGAACATAGGGTTATGCCATTGTAGAAGGACAAATGGTTATGGTGTAGTGTGGATGATGATGATAAAGAGAGGGTTTACTTGGGAGGTGATGGATCTCTCGCTGGAACTATTAATTGCGCAATCAAACAAGAATGATTCACAACATAACATAATGATGACATAAATTAGACCGTTGAAGCATAACTTGGTAGACCATCTCATCCAAACCAATTGGTAATGTTATTTGGGTTGTGTTGAATATGAGGTTAGGAAAATTCAACTCTGAGAACATCCCTTGGTGTGTCGACAGAGAAAGAGCTTCAGACATGGGTGGTTTCTAATTGGTTTCGATTGAGGGTTTTAGAGCCTTTGCTAGGGAGAAAGAGTCACCAGGGGACGATGATAGGATGGTGAGTCAACATAGCACCTTCACCATGGAGAGTAACAATATAATGACTTACACGTTGTGCGTCCAACGAGAGGTTCATGAGGCCAACGAGAATTATCAACATTTCATTTTTCCTTTGGTTAAGTAGGACATAGAGGAAGTCGAGAATTGGATCCAGAATGAGCAGAAGATAAAAATAACTCGATACATTGAACATGAGATTGAACCTTGGGTTCAAGATGAGATCTCATCCTGCACTAGGGAAACAAAGTATGCCAATACTGTGGCATTATAATGGTAAATGAAGGAACTAATGGGCATGGCCATGATGGACAACACAGAGGGGAAAAAGAAGATGTTGCTGGAATAAGATGAGATGTAGGAGAAAATCTATAGAGTGCACACCAAGCTTCACCTAATTACCAAAAAATTAAAGTCTTGAGGAAAAGATCAAAGTATGGTATTCAAGAAGTCCTCTTCCCAAGAGCAACTCAATAAGACTCGCCACAAGTCTAAGGCACATAGTGTGATCACCAAGAGTCTAAGGTGCCCAGTGTGATAATTCTAGATGATGCATATGTTCTTTCCTTTGTTTTCTAGGCTTACTTTGCCGAGTGTGATAATTCTAGGTGATGCATAGGTTCTTTCCTTTGTTTTCTAAGTTTACTTTAAAAATACCTTGATATGCTAGCTTACATAGACTCAAAAAGGTTAAGCGCATTTAGAATAAGTTTATCATACCACTATATATGTGGGATTTGCATGAACATTTTTTTTTCCTAGTATGATTTTCCTT
>LPNX010816644.1:280531-301999 GCA_001517045.1 Pseudotsuga menziesii | reverse complement strand
AAGAAATGCATTAGAAAGGGCTACAACCTCTACGCGGTTAGGGTTGCTGACCTACTTCTCAACGAAAACCTGACACCTTTAAAATAGTACCCCGTCCTAGATGAGTTCTCTGATGTATTTCCAGAGGAGATACCTGGGTTACCCCCTCAACGAGAAATTGACTTCTCCATTGAGCTTCTACCTGGGTATGCACCTGTGTCAAAGGTACCTTAAAAGATGAGTGTTCCTGAACTGACTCAAGTGAAAATTCATTTACAAGAACTGTTAGATAAAGGATATATATGGCCTAGTGTGTCCCCATGGGGCGCACCAGTTTTGTTTGTCAAGAAAAAGAATGGAACCTTAAGACTATGTATTGACTACCGACAGTTAAACAAAGTCACCATAAAGAATAAGTATCATCTACCCAGAATAAACGATCTATTCGATCAAGTAGGCGAGGCAAGTGTTTTCTCCAAGCTCGACTTACAATCTGGCTACCACCAGATTCGAATAAAAAAGGAGGACATACATAAGACTGCTTTCAACACCCGTTATGGGCATTACGAATTTGTGGTGATTCCTTTTGGTCTAACAAATGCCCCCGCCACATTCATGTGCCTCATTAATGGAATTTTTAACCAATATTTAGATCAGTTTGTACTGATATTCATTGATGATATCTTGATTTACTCTAAAACAGAAGAGGAGCATCAGCAACGCCTACGAATAGTGTTGCAAACCTTAAGGGAGCACCAGCTATATGCCAATTTGGAAAAATGTGAGTTTTTCAAAACTAAAATCTAGTACTTGGGTCATGTTATATCCAAGGATGGAATTGTTGTAGACCCAAAAAAAATCAAAGCCATATCCGACTGGCCGGTACCCAGGGATGTGACCAACATTCGGTCATTTATGGGACTTACGAGCTATTATAGGAGATTTATTGAAGGATTCTCAAGAATTGCCTACCCCATTACCTCCCTATAGAAAAAGGGAATAAAATTCCTTTGGTCATCAAAGTGCCAAGAAAGCTTTGACAAACTTAAGGAATTGCTAACCAAAGCACAGGTCCTAAAAGTAGCAGACCCCCTTAAAGACCACATGGTTTCTACAGATGCCAGCCAGGAAGGAGTAGGAGGGATTTTGTCCCAAGAAGGGCATGTAGTTTGTTATGAATCCTGTAAGTTAAAGGATCATAAACGTAACTATGTGGTTCATGATTTGGAATTAATAGTCGTGGTGCATGCTCTAAAAATGTGGTGACACTACTTGCTGGGGAAGAAATTCCTGCTGCTAACTGATAACACATGTGTGAAAAATCTATTCACGGAGTCAGGTCTAAATGCTCGGAAAGCAAGGTGGATGGCCGTCCTGAGCAAGTTCAATTTCGAGGTAAGACACATAAAGGGTAAGGAAAACAAGGTCGCAGACGCACTGAGTCGAAGAATTCATGGGATCACTGAGGTAATCTTGAGTCAGCCCAAGAGTGACCTCTTGGACAAAGTAAAGACAACAAGTACTCAAGATGTTGATTATGCGAAACTGCTTAGTGAAATACAGAATACCGAAATAAACTTAAACAGGACGGCTTTTAAAGTCGACCAAAAGGGCCTTATTTGGTTTAAGGATAAGCTATACATACCAAAAAATATGGATATCAAGCTGTTTATTTTAAATGAAATGCACAAACCCCCATTTGTAAGTCATCCTGGTTACCGAAAAATGATAACTTCTCTGAGAAAGCAGTTCTTTTGGCTAGGTTTAAAATCTGATTTAGTGGATTATCTGTCTAAGTGTTTAGAGTGCCAGCAAATTAAAATAGAGCATGGACATCCAACGGGTTTATTACAACCTTTACCAATGCCTCAATGGAAATGGGAGATCGTATCTTTAGATTTTATCACTGGTTGACCTAGAATGTAGAAATAACATGATTCCATCATGGTATTTGTTGACAAGTTAAGCAAGTCGGCACATTTCATTCCAGTAAAATCGACACATAAGGTAGCCGACATTGCAGAAATATTTTTAAGGGAGATATTTCGACTGCACATTGTGCCAAAAATCGTAATATCAGACATGGATGTAAAGTTTACATCAAACTTTTGGAAATCTTTATTTGTAGGTCTAGAAACCCGGATCAATTTTAGCACCAGCTACCATCCTAAAATGGACAAGCAGACAAAACACACCAACCAGACCATCGAAAACATGTTAAGAATGTATGTTATGAAAAGACCCACTAAATGGGAAGACTATCTACATCTGGTGGAGTTTGCTTATAACAATAGTTACCAGGCCTTAGCTAAAATGAGTCCGTTCGAAATATTATACGGAAGGAAATGCAACACCCCTATCAGTTGGGATAACCCAAAGGACCGTGTGCTGATTGGACCTGAACTACTACAAGAGATGGAGTGAACGGTTTTTGAGGTGTAGAAAATTTTGAAGGCAGCCCAAGATCGACAGAAGAGCTACGCAGACTTAAAGAGAGAACATAAGGAGTTTTGTGTTGGCGACCATGTTCACCTACGGGTCAAACCTAAGAGGAGTTCCCTCAAGCTGGGGAGCTACAAGAAACTAGCTCCAAGATTCTGTGGGCCTTTTCAAGTCCTAGAGAGAATTCGACCCGTAGCTTATAAACTAGCCCTACCTGTTCATTTAAGGATACACAATGTTTTTCATGTTTCATTATTAAAAAAATATGTATATGATTCTGCTCACATTATCGATTGGAATGTGGTACAGGTGGAACCCGAAGGAGAGTTTTAGGTGGAACCTTCACACATTCTGGACATGAAAGAAACAGTACTTTGGAACCAAGTCATCGCTCAGGTAAAGGTGCACTGGAAGCACTTTAGCCTTGAGGAGGTGACTTGGGAGCTAGAGGAAGAAATGTGAATAAAGTACCCTAGCTTGTTTTTTTAGCCAATGGGAGAAGACTAACACTGAGGACAGTGTTCAAATAAGGGGGCGTTGATGTAATGTCCCCCAAAGTACAAACTTTAATGTTGATTATATACTTGTTATTTGTTATTGTTTAGTAATTTGCTGATAGAAAAGCTTGACAGAGAATCCGAGAAGGATTATGTAATAATAAAAGAAAAATTTTAAATGAAATGATGAAGCATGAAAGTGGAAACAACCACGTTAAATGAGGAAACAGGCGCCCAACAGAAAGGGGACAATGTCAGGGCTAACTTCAGGGAAACTGTCATAGGTGACAGAAATGCTTTGATGACACTGAGTACTCTCTAGAAATCAGGGATTCTATTAGCTCCATGAATTCCGTGAGGAATGAGCTGCCATGGAAAAAGACCTAGGCAAAGATTTGAATAAAGAGAAGCATATGGGGGAGGCAGGACGCTGCTTAGTATGCTGAGGGCTTGAAATTTTGCTACATGAGCACCTGATGTGTTAGGAAAAACTATGTGAATCGGTCCTGAAAAGGGTGAAAGCTATGGTTAGCCGTCCATTCTGTTGGCGTGGCCTGTTTGGCTCAGGGGTGACTTGGGAAGAAAGAAGTTGAACCTAATCTATGGTTGGGAGGAACGTGGCTATTTCCACAGTATTCGGACTACGATTTTACAGGTTCCTTTATATTTTTATGAGCTTTATGAAAACTATATAAGGTTTCCTACATACTGAATGAAACGTAGGAATTTGATTAAATTTCTGTTTACGCAATGCGTTTACTTCATCTGTAGACCTCTGGTTTTAAGAAGACTTATTAATCTGGAGCTATTTTGTTGATTATGTTGTACTATGTGACAAGGCATGATATTAATTTTTTTTTACGTGATAATCTATTGATTATTAACAGGAAAATCTACTGTGTTGATTTTGCGTAACCTCTTATATGCATGCCTTATATTTTGTGCTGTGGATGCGCATCCTTTAAATAATTGTGTAGCGGGGCATAGTTAAAATGCTTCCTACACCCCGATTTTCAATGCCTAGGTTTTTCAGATATTTGCAGATGGTTGTTTACACAGTCACCGACCCTTTTTGCAGTAAAACCCTTCACCGAACCCAACACCCAAACGTTCTAATTTTTCTAGGTTAGTGTAGTAAGATATTTTTCCCTGTACCGATCTATTACTTTAGAAACACCTTTCCTAGGAGCTGAACATTCTCTTTTAATGAAAAGCTAGGAGTTGGAAGAAGGCTCATTTTTTTTAGGGTTTGATATCCGGCAACCTGACCACCAAAGCCGAGGTCGAAGGTTAGGAAGAAATTGCAGTACTCTGCCCTGAAAATTGCCCTAAGTGCCTCTCGGTTAAGATTAATGGGAGCTTTTTTTAAATCAGTAGTATTTTTCCCAGATGTAATGCCTTGGACGAGTCCCCAAACTGCAACAAGTTTGAGAAATTGCTGGACTATGTCGACCCTTATTTCTTTTGTTCCAAGTACTGCGCGGGTTACGTTTTTAGCTGAAGTTGAGTTTGCTTTTTTTTTATGGACCAAGTTCCCATAGATTAGAGGCATGAAATGCCTTACTGCTCTTCCTCACCGGCTTGAAGGCAGTAGCAAAATTTTTACCAGTGACTCCAAGGGAAGGATTACTCGTCCTTAGAAAAAGGCCCTATTGAAACCTTTAGAGTGGCCAAGGAAACCTTCTAGCTAAGTCAACTCAGGGTTTCTATTTTTCTACTATTCCAGAAAAGTTAAAACAAGGGTCGTTCCAGAACCTAAAACCCCAGAGGGCTGCCTCGCCTTCCGCATACTACTTTATGATGAAAAGGAAATGGATAGAGCATGAGCCATTTTCAGCAGGAATCCGACAACAATATAATATATATATATAAAATTGAAAACGAAAAAGTCATAAACCATTTCAATGGAAATCATACAGGTGTTTTTACAAAAGTCTCAACCTTATAAGAGCATGAAAAGATAGCATATAGTATCGATTTGAATAAGTCTAAACTGATAAGGCAGACTTTCATATAGCAGAAAACCTACAGTGCTTGATTGAAAACTCCTTCACTACCAAGCAAAGGAAAACCCCGTAGCCTTCAAATATACAAAAGCACTTTGACAAGTAGCATAGGAAAACATGGTTATTAATTTTAAAAAATGCTCTTAATATAAGTTTTCCTCCTTTTTACAGAAAGCAAATGTGGTTAGCCGGAGACAATCTCCAAGCTTAAGACCCCCGAGGTTATACTAGGAACCCTCCAGTTCTAGAAAAAATAGTTACTGGCAGTACTACTGAAGGATCGGAGAGGACGACTTCTCTTCTCATTTCCCACCCCTTTTCTGACGCCGAGCCTTAATAGATAAGAAATATGCTTAGTATAAGTCAGATACTTCTTACCGGGTTGTCTTTGGATCAAACCTCGACCCCAGCCTTGATCTCCACTACCTACAATTAATTTTGTAAAGGGAGTTAGACCATGGTGTTGTCCAGTGCGTGACTTTTTCTCTCTGAAACACATGATTTTCCTAATTAAAATGGAAAGGGGGATGCCCAGCGAGGAGACTCACCGCGTGGTTGTAATGCCGGGAAGTATTCTTCGGATAAAAGAAACCTTGTCCATGGGTGTTTTGAAGCAGTATGAATTCGTCGGCCTTCCAGCCCCAAAAGGAAAGGCAAGCTAAAAATTCTCTGCACAGCGGAGCTTAGACCTAGTTTGTTTTTACGTAGAATGGGCTACAAGTGAGAATCACCCAAGACCAAGTGATTTACCTGAGACAAAACTACCTCCATATGAAATCTGGATGAATAGTACAACTAGATCCCCGATCATTTCCAAATCTCTGTTTTAATTGAAGTGCCAGTACATTGGGATAATAGAGCCAATCCCTTGAGAGACACTTCAAACTCCCCTTCCAGAAATATCCAGTTAGTAATTGCAAAACCCTTTAAAGACATGTGCCTACCCAATAGAGTAACCTTCTATAAGACCAGTGTTACAGGAGAAGCATGGGCCTTTAAAACCGTCATGAGTGGACGTACTGAGCTCTGAGGCTAGAACTCATCACTATGAGCCACGTCGCAGAGCCACTCATTAAAGTATTTGGAGGAACCCTTCGTCATGGTAGCCTGCAAGGTGTGAAAGGGTAAAGATTTGCTTAGTTGTCATAACCACGTGCAGACCATGCTAATCACTGAATATCCTTTAAACCAAACCTTGGGTGATGAAGGACTTAGGGTACCGTGAAGGTTAAGTTAATCTTTTACTATTGTCATGGATCTTTGAAAAAGACGACCACCCCTTTGTTGTATTTTTGTAAGGTGACTACATAAATAAAATGTAGAATGCAAAGTGACCTCATACAGATTTAAAACGTAAAATGTATGGTAACTTTATACATAAAGGGATAAATGTAAAGGTAAACATGTTAGATCTGGCAGTGAGATCCTTGAAAGCTTGTAAACATTTGTTAAATATTTTTCTTTTGATACGACCCATGCACATGGGTGACTTTGGGAAATTTTGAAGGTTTAGTGCTACTTGCTTTTAGAACAACCATGAGGAAAAACTTGTTTTGTGGGTTTTCTGATAGTTGAGTTATACCCAAGCACAGCCAAGAGTAACAGATGTGCTTTTCGTTAGCATCCCTTACCAAAACGTTGTATGAGGTAGCCTTCTTTTTACAGGTACTCTTATGTGTCCTTGAGCCAGTGAGATTGGTGATAACCTTTCTAGTTGGAGGGTTCGTCTGTGAAAAAAAAGGGGGTAAACGTTAGCCATAGCTAAGTAAGAAGAATCATCATAATACTATGTACTTTCCTTACTGTTTAAAAAATCTCTCTCTTTCTCTATCACCTTATGGTTGATGTGAACTTTCAAAACTATGCAGAGAAAAATGCACAAAACTGGAAACATAACTTTTGCCCTATAAATTATTTCATAAGTAAGTTTACGTGATAAAAGCCTAAGGTAATGGAATATATATATATATATATTGAGGGTACATCACATAAGGCCCAGTTGGTTTGTTAGTGCGGTGGATTCGGATGGTCATTCTGGGGATGCCTGGTGGCATGGAACCCTTTCTTGGCTTATTTCAGTGGGTACGTCACTTGTGCAGGGTTACTTTTGAAAAGTAAATTTATTAATCATGATGTGTCGATTCATCTTCTGGATATCTATGCTCCCTATTCGCAGAGGGAATTGTTCTGGGATTCGATGGTGCTCTCAAGAGATCTTACTTTGCCTAACCTCATTGTGGCAGGGGATCTGAACTTTACTCGGTCTGCTGAGAAGGTTTGGGGTTCCGACCGTGCTTTTGATCCCCTTGCTGGATATTTTTAAACTATTTTTTATTATGTAAAACTTGTGGATATTTCTCCTTCTATTCTATCACCGACTTGGTGCAATGGACGATGTGATGTTGCGGGGATTTCCAAGAGGCTTGATCACTTCTTTATGGATGAAGCCTTATGTGATCTATTGGGTTGTTTCCGTGGCTAGCATTACTCGATGGGATCCTCAGACCATAAAGCGATTATTCTTCAAATTGAGTTTGATTCTTTGAAGACTAATTATCCTTTTAAACTTAACCCTATGTGGCTTGAGGATGTTGATTTCAATCATTTAATCCACACTCAATGGGACCTTTTGCATATGGAGGTGTCCTCCCACTACTCATCGATGCAATATTTTTTATTCAAATTGGAGAATTTAAGGCCTCTGGTTCAGTCCTGGGAATGAAATGCTAAGAAGCAGGCTGATCAGTCATTGGTGGAAATTGAAAGTGCTATCTCTAAGCTGGAATCTGATGTGGCATTGTCTTACCTGCTTCTGTTTGTTTTGAGAAAATTCAGCAACTAATGGCTCAAAAGCATAAGTTTTTTCTTATGAAGGAAGAGTCTCTTAGGAAAAAAATTCAAGTCATTTGGCTTCAGGTGATAAAAATTTGCGCTACTTCCACTAGTTTGCTGATAAGAGAAGGATCACGAACACCATCTGGGAAACCCGAGGGACTGATGGGGTGATGGTTGGTGACCAAGAGGCCATTAAGTCGGAGGTTGTGTCCTTTTTTTCTAATCCTTACCAAGATCCCAAAAGTCATAATCTATCTGAGCAGCCAGAGGTCCTTTATAATTTGCTGCATTATTTTATGGAGGAAGATCAGCAGTTGGTGGGGAGTCCTATCAGTTCTGAGAAGGTTGAGGTTTCACTGAAAGCTTGTGCCATGTATAAGAGTATGGGCCCGGATGGGTGGACTATGGAATTCTATTTTCATTTCCTTGACTTGTCAGGTGGTGATTTGGTGCTTTCCATTGAAAACTCTTGGGTTTCAAGTATTATTCTGTCTAGTCTGAATCATACATACATTACTCTATTCCCAAAATGGATCGTCCTTTATTATTTTCAGAGTTCTGTCCTATTGCTCTGTTTAACTTGTTATATAAACTTATAACAAAGATTATTGCTGGGAGAATGAAAGATTTTTTGGGGAGGTTTATGTCAGATAAGCAATTTGGTTTTTTGTCGGGCGGAAAAATCATGGATACAGCTGGTATAGTAGAAGGGACTCTTCACTCTATTAAGTCTAAAAATTTTTTATCGATGCTTTTGAAATTAGATTTGGAAAAGGCCCGTGACAAAGTTGATCGAAATTTTCTTCATCTGATTCTGGTTCAAATTGGCCTTCCACTAAACATCATGAGGTTGATTCTATCTTGTGTTTGCAAGACATCTTTCGTTGTGCTTATCAACGGGACGCCGACTTCTTTCTTTCATATATCAAGGGGTTTGAGGCAAGGGTGCCCTCTTTTTCCTTACCTATTTTTGTTGGTGATCAAGGGTCTCAGTTTACTGTTCAGTAAAGCTAAAGCTGAAGGTTCTATCAAGGGTGTCAAGGTTGCTGGCGGTCTTTTCATTACTCATACCTTCTTTGTGGACGATGTTATTATCTTTGGTTCTAGAAGTGTTGAGGATTGGTTGCAACCAAATGTATTATTGACCTCTTTTGTAAAGCTTTTAGAATATCCATCAATTCCCATAAATCATGTTTCAAATTTTGTAATGTTTAGATTCCATATGATTCATTGGAAGATGGAATTAAGTATCTGGGTTTCTTCCTAAAACCAAAATGATATTTGGCCTCAAATTGGCATTGGTTCATAAAGAAGGTTAAATGGAGGATGAGCTGCTGTACTTCCAGGTGGCTTTCCCTGGGGGGGCACAAAACCCTGGTCCTGAAATTTGTCTCGGCCTCTCTTGTCTGCCCTTGAAGCTAGGAACATAATTGTTTTAAAACAAGCATGGGATGGTTCTGTGGTAGATATTTCACAGTGGCATTCGACCTCCTCAGTGGATCTTGATCCCCCTATTGTTGGTGAATGGGATATCATTACTAATGGGCTTCGAGATACTGGTATCTTTCTATCAGAGGCTCGGGATTGTATTTTATGGGATGGGGACTTTCAGACTGGTTCTGTGACTGCTAGTTCTGCTTACTACACCCGCTTAGTTAAGTTCAGGTCTATGTGGTAGGTTTGGTGGCACTTGGCCATTTAGAAGACTAAGACCCAGCAAAAGGTTAAATGTTTCTTGTGGCTTGTTCTGAATAAGAAATTCCTCACCTGGGATATGCTGCACCATTGTGGATTTCATGGCAAGGGTCATTGTATCATGTGCAAGGTTGTTTGTGAGACATCTGAGCACCTCTTCGGTGAATGTATCATGTTTTGTGATCTGTGGCACTCTAATTGTGTTTGTAGTAAGTGTGGGTGGTCGAGGAGTTTTACGAATAGTGTAGATTTTCTCAAGAAAGTATCGGATCATCCGATCCTCTATTTAGAACAAGCGATGCACCTTTTTTGGCTCTTCTAGTGTGGTCACAAATGTATTTTGTTTCAAGGTATCCCTTTCAACAAGGAGTTGATGATCAATGGTGTTCTTTCGATTAACTCTTTGGTTGGCTCTAATATGCATAGGCCTTCGTCTCACATAATCAGATTTTGTATCTAGACATAACTGAATTCGATCCACACCGAATAGTATTTTATAGATTCACTATAAAACTAATTTTTTTGCAGCGATTTAATTTTCCTAAATACCACCTGGGTTCCTACCAGGCTAAGTAGGATGCCTGCCTTTGTAATTAGTGGATTAAGATCTATAAAATAACACGGCTAGGTTTTTTTGATTTACCTAAATAACAAAAACATATGCCGATCAAACCATTCCAAAACATATGCTAGAAGTTAACCTAACCTAGATCCGAGTTCGTAACCCACCCGCGGCACTCCTTCAATGCAGGAAAAAAATGGGTCTTTCGCATGCATACAAGGAATACTAAAAGGAATATTTCCATGAAGTAATGCTTACCTTACTTAATATGAACCCTGGGGCAGTCCGATCCGATCATTCAATGCGGCAAGGAAAGGGGCTCCTTCCGTCTGAGCGTTATCAGATCTCACTCTATTCAGACCACGTTGAAGTCCAGCCATTCAATGAAGCAAGGGAAGGTGCCTTTGCCTACTGACTGTCATACAAACTGTTCCCTTGTAGTGCCCGATCGGGGCTCCTTCAAACTCCGCTACTTCCTTTGTTTTTCCAAAAAAACAATCGGTCGCTACAAATCTTTATAGATCTAAAAGGGTCACTTGTAGTGGCATGCATTTTCACATGGATCCTCTCGATCCCTCCTTCACATAAAAGTTCAAACAGTGTAAATAAAAACTTGTATATCCCTCAGGGGTAAACTTGCAGATCCCTCAGACGCGAGAGCTCTCACGCAAGGGTCTCCAAGAGCCCCCATTCCCAAAAGAAATTATCCCCCCCCCCCTCCCCTTTCTTTGCACTTGCCCCTTTTTAATAATGTGAGGGCGGTTGTTTCCCCTAAGATTCTCCACTAAATATGGCATGTTTTTCCCTACAATGATTAGGCTTACTATTTCTACGTCCACCTAATCTGACAGCTAAATTCTTGGGAGGAAAAATCTAGAGGAAGATCCGCCATAAAATCCTCCATAGGATTCTCTTACAATAGTCGGTTACTTCTTTCTCCAATTGCTAATTTGGTAGGAATCCAAGGTATATATGTATATATATCATTAAACTTAATTAATTAATTATTAAGGTGACTAATTAATTAATTATTAAGGTGACTATAACATCTAGTCCCTTAGTAATTAATTAATTAGCTTGCCCTTCCTTTGGCTCTTTCAACTTTCAAAAAGTTTCTTGACCCTCTTTGTCGAGGCTAAAATGTTGGTACCCTATTTAAAATAAAAAAAAATTATAATCATTTAAAATGAAAAATAAAAAATACCCATTGATAAATTTAATTTATTTTATTATTTATTTTATTAAAATAAAAATTATAATATCTAAGATAAAATAAGAAAATTATATCAACTTCTAATTTAAGTTTATAGTTTACATAAATCTATGTTTTATTTGTGTACAATTATTGTACACAACACAAAACAACAAACACATACACAATACAACATAACACAAACACAAAAACACATAATATTAAAATTTTTAATTGTAGTATGATTATTAGTTTTATGTTATATAAGTTTTTAAAATGTAATGTTATTATAGAATTGATTTTTAAATGTAATGTGTATTATAGAATTAATTTAGGCTTACTATTTCTACGTCCACCTAATCTGACAGCTAAATTCTTGAAAGGAAAAATCTAGAGGAAGATCCGCCATAAAATCCTCCATAGGATTCTCTTACAATAGTCGGTTACTTCTTCCTTCAATTGCTAATTTGGTAGGAATCCAAGGTATATATGTATATATATCATTAAACTTAATTAATTAATTATTAAGGTGACTATAACATCTAGTCCCTTAGTAATTAATTAATTAGCTTTCCCTTCCTTTGGCTCTTTCAAATTTCAAAAAGTTTCTTGACCCTCTTTGTCGAGGCTAAAATGTTGGTACCCTATTTAAAGTTTAGCTAAATAGGTTATAGTATTTTATTTTTCACTTGGGGTTAAATATGGTTAGAATTGAAAAATCCTATGGTCGCCATAGTTAATACAAATACAAAGACTACGGCCTCGAGCTTCAGAGCTCCCTCATCACTCCATTTTTTCCCTCATGGGTTTAGTGGGCCCCTTTGTTAAATTGTGTTATTGTCCTTCGTCTCCTAGGTTTTCCACTCAATTAAATTTTAACTTATATCAGCTGCAGAGTTTTGTTTCTGGTGGGGCCTTGGCCTTGAGCTCCTCACCAGAAACAAGTACAATAACCATTTATATTTTTACAAAATATTTAGGGCATGAGAGAGATGTTACAATTTGTAATGTTCACGAGGATTCATTGGTCACTATTTCACAATTATTTCAGATTCCATATGATTCGTTGGAAGTTGGAATTAAGTATCTGGGTTTCCTCCTGAAACCAAACTACTATTCGGCCTCAGATTGGCATTGGTTGATAAAGAAGGTTCAATGGAGGATGAGCCATTATACTTCTAGGTGGATTTCCCTGGGGGGGCACAAAACCATGATCCTTGTTGTCATTCAGTCCATTCCAGTGTATTGGCTAACTCTTTTCAGGTTACCAGTGTGCATCCTGACTTCCTTGAGCAGACTCTTCTTCAGGTTTCTCTAGCAGGGTTCGAGATTAGCTAGGAAAATTTCATCTTGCTGATTGGGATTCTCTTTCCCTCCCCAAGTCATGCTGCGGGTGGGGTTTCAAGAATTTGGGACTTTTTTAATATTGTTCTTTGTGCTAAGAGCCGGTGGCGTGGTCTTTGTAAAACTAGTCTGTGGGGAGACATCATTCATGCAAAGTATTTGAAAAGACTCCCGTTATCACTTTGGTTACATGCAGGTAAGTTTCATTATTGTAATCCTTCTTTGATGTAGAATAGTCTTTGCTCTTCTCTACCATGTATTCTTGATCATCTTAGATGGCAAGTGGGTGATGGGTCTAGCATTACTCTTGGACTGGATAGGATGGTTGGGGTCTCCATATGGAATTTGTCTTGGCCTCTCTTGTCTGCCCTTGAAGCTAGGAATATAATTGTTTTAAAACAAGCATGGGATGGTTCTGTGGTAGATATTTCATAGTGGCATTCGACCTCCTTAGTTGATCTTGATCCCCCTATTGCTGGCGAATGGGATATCTTTATTGGCGGGCTTCGGGCTACTGGTATCTTTCTATCAGAGGCTCGGGATTGTATTTTATGGGATGGGGACTTTTAGATTGGTTCTATGACTGCTAGTTCCTCTTACTACACCTGCTTAGTTAATTTCAGGTCTATGTGGCAAGTTTGGTGGCACTTGGCCATTTGGAAGACTAAGACCCAGCAAAAGGTTAAATGTTTCTTGTGGCTTGTTCTGAATAAGAAATTCCTCACCTGGGATATGTTCCACCATTGTGGATTTCATGGCCCAGGTCATTGTATCATGTGCAAGGTTGTTTGCGAGACATATGAGCACCTCTTCGGGGAATGTATCATGTTTTGTGATTTGTGGCACTCTAATTGTGTTTGTAGTAAGTGTGGGTGGTCGAGGTGTTTTACAAACAGTGTGGATTTTCTCAAGAAAGTATCGGATCATCCGATCCTCTATTTAGAACAAGTGATGCACCTTTTTTGGCTCTTCTGGTGTGGTCTCAAATGTCTTTTGTTTCAAGGTCTCCCTTTCAACAAGGATTTGATGATCAATGGTGTTCTTTCAATTAACTCTTTGGTTGGCTCTAATATGCATAGGCCTTTGTCTTGCATAATCAGATTCCCAGATCTTGTGGTGGACGAGATTATTGATTTTTATGACCGAGCTGTGCAAAATAGTCTTTGTGGCACGGGGATGGCTATTAAATTTGTTGGGGGAAGCAGCCTCCATTGCCATATGAATATTGGATCGAGCACTAATAATCATGTTGAACTCCTAGCATTGTGGGGTCTATTGCACATTGCGAACATTCATGGAATTGCACTTCATCGAATACTTGGGAAGTCTAAGTTGACCACTAATTGGGCCAATAAGAGATGCTCCTTCGATTCCACCTCTTTGTAGCAATGGCTTCGTAGGACTCATGTTCTATTGGATGCTTGCCCAAGAATTTTCATTGGTCATTTGTTCTGTGAATTCAACTCTCATGCTGACTCTTTATCTAAGCTAGCTATCGCGAGTCGTTCTGGAGTTATCTTCTGGAAAAAATTCTCTTCAGGAGAATTGGTTGGGGAAGGAACTGTTAACTATTTTTAGACACTTGAGTTCAATTTTTTGGACCGGTTGGGTTTCTTGTTACTATCTTTCTTGTTTTCACTAGTGTTTTTTGACATTAGCCATCTTTGATGCGTGCCCATGATTCTGTTATGTTTACTTGTAATCACATTTTGGAGTTTACTTTGACTCTTTACAGACTTTGTGCTTAAGCATAAGGAATTTTTGTATAGTGTTTGTATGGAAAATTCTTTTTGCAGTATGTAACTATCCATTGGGACACAATTTTATGAATATATGAGGTGTCTTCTCTTATGAAACAAAAAAAAAAAAAAAATTATTGCGTCGAGAGGCACTCTACAGCCCAGTATGGGGGAGATCTTGTAACATGATGTAACGTTTGTAACATTTGTAACATATCGGCAAAAAATAATAGTGATAGTGAATATTATGGGAGATATTTTGTAACATAAAATAAAAAATAATATCAATTTAGTAACGTTATTTTTATTAATAAAAAATAAATTTTCTAATAGGCCAAAATAAATGTCGGCCACAAAAACAATCTAATATGGGGGAGATGTTGTAATATTCCTACTTAACCCCCCTCTTCATCTTTGGGGGAAGAGCACTCTGATTGACATTGGTAATAAGCTAGGTCGCTATCTAGATACTGCAGAACCAAAAGGGGGTTAGTACAAATGTGCCTGTATCTGCGTAGAGGTGAATCTAGAAAAAGGGCTCCCAGAGGTCCTAAAGCTCACATTAGGAGAATGGAGCCACATTTGAGATCTGGATTACGAGCAGATCCCTTTCAAATGCAACTTTTGTCTTGTATATGGCCATTTCACCAAAAGCCGCCCCAAGCTTGCAGAACCACAAAAACCAACAAATCTCCCAGCTTCCAAAGATACATAGTTCCAGACGGTTACTAATCGACGCCATCCTCCCCGGTGAAAGGAGCCTCAAGCGTCTCAGCACAAGGTTTCTCCTCAATATCATTCTCCTCTTGCAGATACTCCATGGCCGAAAAACAAAAATAGTTTTGAATCTCTCCAGGAAGATGAAGCACAAGAACCTGAAGCTGCAGATGTCACAAAGCAGGGCATGCCTGGTCCCCTTGGCTCCTTGGAGGCAACTGAACAAGATTATCCAAAACCTGCTTCTTCAGGTTCGAAGAAAGAACACAACGCTTTGTTTCACAAGACCCCAGCCCAAGAAAGACTGGCATCCTCGGTCCCTTTGTCAGAGGGAACCTATGAATCCGAAGACTTTTCAGCTCCTTCTCCTCCACTCACCAAAGGGTGAAAAACAAATAAAGAATGTAGAGAAAAGGAAGCAGCCTCAAACATCAGCTCGGGCTCCCAAAAGAAATTGGATCCTTTAATTAAGGGGCATTCCTCTCCACCTATTTAATGTTTTTTTTCTATATTCTTTTCTGCTCACAATTCATGAGAGTCTACTCTTGCAAGCAATATTTTTCTCAGAATAGCATCAGAAGCATTTGGGATTCACTTCTCAAAGCACTCATAAGAAGGTTGATTGTTCTGATAGAGGTCATCATCCTTCTTTTTCTGAATTCCCCTTTGTACGCCTCGCTGGGCTACAACCATTTTTAATCTATCAAAAATTTCAAGTTTCTGTTAAAAAAAAATATTAAAGATAAATTTATTTTATATAAAATAATGAGTAAATGCTCCAAATGTAATGTTTATAATAATTTGATTTTAAATAAAGTGAGATAAAAAAAATGTTGTAGATGTTGTGTTTATGATAAATTTGATTTAAATAAAAGTAATAAAAAACTATGCAAATGTGATGTTTAATAAAAATTGTGTATAAAATAATGAGTAAATGTTACAAGTGCAATGTTTATAATAATTTGATTTTATATAAAGCTAGATAAAAAAAAATGTTGTAAATGTTGTGTTTTTGAAATTTTTGATTTTATATAAAAATAATAAGAAACCTATGCAAGTGCAATCACATTTAAAATATAAAAAGTTATAAAATTAAAAAAATTATAAACATTTAAAATAAAAAATAAAAAATACCCATTGATAAATTTAATTTATTTTGTTATTTATTTTATTAAAATAAAAATTATAATATCTAAGATAAAATAAGAAAATTATATCAACTTCTAATTTAAGTTTATAATTTACATAAATCTATGTTTTATTTGTGTACAATTATTGTACACGACACAAAACAACAAACACATACACAATACAACATAACACAAACACAAAAACACATAATATTAAAATTTTTAATTGTAGTATGATTATTAGTTTTATGTTATATAAGTTTTTAAAATGTAATGTTATTATAGAATTGATTTTTAAATGTAATGTGTATTATAGAATTAATTTAGGTTAATATAAATTGTTGCCATGTGATGTTTCAAATAAATATAAAAAAATGTTGCAAATGTCTTGTTTATAATAAATTGATTTTGATTTTGAAATGTAATGTGTATTATAGAATTAATTTAGATTAATATAAAAATGTTGCCATGTGATGTTTAAGATTAATTGATTTAATGTAGAGCAATAAAAAAAATTATTTGCAAATGTCATGTTTATATATAAAAAAAATGATTTTTTATGTAAAATAATAGAAAAATGCTGAAAATGTAATGTTAATGATAAATTTATTTTATATAAAATGCTGCAAATGTCATGATTATAATAAATTGAGTTCATGTAAAGAAATGGTGCAATTGTAATGTTAATGATAAATTTTTTATATAAAATAATGAGTGAATGCTGCAAGTGTAATGTTTATAATAATTTGATTTTATATAAAGTGAAATAAAGAAGAAAATGCTATAAATGGTGTGTTTTTTATCAATTTGATATTACATTAAAAAATAAATAAATAACTATGCAAGTGTAATGTTTGTAATAATTTGATTTTATATAAAGTGAGATAGAAAATGTTGTAGATGGTGTGTTTATAAAAAAAATTGATTTTATATAAAAATAATAAAAAACTATGTAAGTGTAATTTTTATAATAAATTGATTTTATATAAAATTATGTGAAAATTATGTAAATGTTATGTTTATGATAATTTGATTTTATATAAAATAATAAAATGCTTTGCAAATATGGTTTTTATGTGAAATTGATTTTGTATAAAACAATAAAAAAAAATTTGTAAATGTGATGTTGATATAAATTAGTACAAATATGCTAACAAAGTAATGTTTTTGGTAAATTGAATTTATTTAATTAATAAAAAAAATACAATTTAATAACCATGATTAATACAAACATATTACATGATGCATTAGAATATAGATCATTATAAATTTGAAATTAATGTTTTTAATTAATATTTTTATTGCATTAAACATTTAAAATTATAATAAAATGTGAATTCTTTGAAATTATAACACTTATTAAATAAAAATCTACAAAAGAAATCTAAAAGTAAAAACATACTCAAAGACAAGTCTCAAAGATAGCTTTGGCCATGGCTATCGTTGAGAGATTTGAGAAAGGGAAAATGCCCTTTCTATAAAAAAAAAAGTAATAACTTTATTGATATATAGGTTTTAGTGTTACATAAAAAGAATGTTAATACAATCTACAATTTAAAATATGAGATTGCATTCTCATGTTGTTTTATATAATGCTTCTTGGTATCCTCCTCATTTTAACTAATTTCTTCTTGTCAAAGTATTTTCCATTTTTATTTCTGTTACTCTTTGTCAAAGCATCTTCCACTCCATCTTTCCTTTGGCTACTCTTTGTCAAAGCATCTTCCACTCCATCTACATGTTAGACAACAAAAATATTAATTAATAAATTAATGTTGCTTTTAAAAATAATATATATCAAAATAAAGCATACTAAAAATTAGTCCATTATACATTTAAATATCTTTTCTATTCAAACATTCCACATTAATATAATGGTTTTCCCTAGTAAGAAGGAAAAACTATCACTCACCATTGGCACTAATCTCTCCTTATCATGGACTTCAATACATCATAAATTGTCTTCCCTACATAACCATGTGTTTCGGGCACAACTACATAACAAAATAACAACCAGTCATCTCAACCATACTTTTCAACATAAACACATTAGGTCATTATAACACAATAGACTAAGCAAGCATTAACAAAGTCACCTCCCATATATCAAAATAATCATCACAAGCAAAGATAAATGAAATGAAATGTCAGATAAATTAAAACCTATTTCACTAAGTAGTAGATGAAATGAAATATCATCTAAAAACATATTGAATGAATACCTTTAACAAAAATGATCATCCAGTAGACTTCACTGACAATCTAAACCTGTATTGACATTTATGTTTGTTTGTTGCCCAAAAAAAAAGTTTAAAATAAATAAATAAATATACAAAAAGCTGCAATCAACTTTCTTTTTATAAAAGAAAATAGGGAAAAATTATACTCTCCAACTGTCCAAATCTAATACATACTTCTAAAATCTGATAAAATTTGAAAAATAAAAGAAATTGTAAACTCAAAAATAGTTTAGTTTGCAATAAAATTTAAAGAAGAGAAAATACATACTTATTACAAATTAGAAACCTCACATTAAATCTTATATATCTATGAAAAGCAATTGATTCCAAAATTCAAAATATAAATTACCTTAATCCAACTAACCCTCAAAATCTAATACATACTTCTAAAATCTAGTAAAATTCGAAAAATAAAAGAAATTGTAAACTCAAAAATAGTTTAGTTTACAATAAAATTTAAAGAACACAAAATACATGCTTATTATAAATTAGAAACCTCACATTAAATCTTATATATCTATGAAAAGCAATTGATTCCAAAATTCAAAATATAAATTTACTTAATCCAACTAAATCTAACAAATATAAAATATAAAACCAAATCTAATAAATCTAAAATGTAAAACCAAACCTAGTATAATAAATCTGAATAAATCTAACAAATCTAAAATGTAAAAACATCATATAAACTAATAAAAAGTAAAAGTAAAAAGAAATATAAATTTATGAATTATTAACCCTTATCTAACAATCTAAACTTGTATTTTGAACCTGTATTGACATTTATATTTGTTTCTTACCAAAACATGTTTAAAATAAATAAGTAAATATACAAACAACTTGCTCTTTATAAAAGAAAGTAAGAAAAAATTATACTATCCAACCTAAACCTATATTGACATTTATATTTGCTCTTACCAAAAAAATGTTCAAAATAAAAAATAAGTATACAAAAGGATACAAGCAACCTGCTCTTTATAAAATAAAGCAAGAAAAAATTATACTATCTAACCATCAAAATCTAATACAGGCTTTTAAAATCTGATAAAATTTGAAAAATAAAAGAAACTATAAACTCAAAAATAGTTTATAATAAAATTTAAAGAACAAAAAATAAAATAAATACTTATTGTAGATTTGAAATCTCACATTAAATCTTATATATCTATTGAAAAGCAAATGATTCCAAAATCCAAAATATATACTTAACTTTTGGTAGCTTGGTCCAATTAAATCTAACAAATCTAAAATGTAAAACAAATATAATAAATCCAACAAATCTAAAATCTAAAATCTAAAATACATCACATAAATTAATTAAAACTAAAAGCCAAAAGAATTGTAAATTTATGAATTATTAACCTTTGTAACAGAAAATGTAAACATCAAAATATTTACATTAATATTTTAAACACAAAAAAACCAAAAAACAAAAAAAATATAAACCCCAAAATAATTTACAAACCTAATATAAATTCAGTAAAACCTAATATAATAAATCTGAATAAATCTAACAAATGTAAGATGTAAAATACATCATATAAATTAATAAAAACTAAAAGCAAAGTTGAGTAGAGAATAAAAATGGAGAGCCACTGAGCCAAGCCGAGCAAGCTTTCTGCAACAGAGCCACCGAGCCGAGTCGAGCAGTCAAACTGTAAAGAGTAGCCTGCAGAGATGAGCCGAGGATAAAAGATATGAGAAAAAGAAAAAGAAAACTGAAAGAGGAGCCGTCTCTGCACTCGAACGGCTCTGCCGAGTTGAGCCGATTTTTGGAACGGAGCCAAGGACAGGAGAGTTGAGCCAATTAGGGAGCGGAGCCGAAAGTTGAATTGAGTGTATTTTTTTTTGAATGTTTGTAGAATTGTATGGCCATGCTTTTTTTATTTTTTATTTTTATCTTTTTCCTTTTTATTAATAAGTTTTTTTTAATTATTCTTTTATTTTTATTTTTTATTTGTTTTTCTTTTCTATTTGAATTATGTTTGTATTTGTTTGGGTGTGTTTCTTTAAGTTTTGGGGTCACCATGTGGAATGTTGTGGTGGAAAGAAGAATAGCCTCTAGATTTGGATTGTTGTGGTGGAGAGAGAAGACTATCATACTAGAGAAGAATTTCACAATCAACTTGGCAATGGTGTTCCAATGAATGGTGTTCCAATGAGGTATGTATTGTATTTAATTTTGTGAAAAACATTGTGTTTCTGCATATTAGAGTAATGCTGGACTTTATTTTTATTTTTAGAATATATTTTAGTGTTAGGTTTTATTATATTATTTAATTATTATTGCTCTAATAAATATACTGTTCTACATTATATATGCTGCAAATTTTTTTATGTCATTAATTTGAATTTTTTATGTCATTCAAATAAGTTTAGGTTTCTTAGATTATGTTTGATTTTATATTTTAGGATTAGTTGGAGGATTATCTTAGGTTTTATATTTGTATTTTTATTGGCTTCTATTTTTTATTAATTTATGTCATTTTATTTCAACTTTTTTATTTGTAAATTATTTTGGGGTTTATATATTTTTTGTTTTTTAAATATTAATGTAAATATTTCGGGGTTTACATTTTCTATTACGAAAGTTAATAATTCATAAATTTATATTTCTTCATAAACTTACATTTCTTTTGGCTTTTAGTTTTTATTAATTTATATGATGTATTTTACATTTAGTTTTTATTAATTTATGTGAGGTATTTTACATTTTATATTTGTTAGATTTATTCAGATTTATTATATTAGGTTTTACTGAATTTATATTAGGTTTGTAAATTATTTTGGGGTTTATACTTTTTTTGTTTTTTGTTTTTTTGTGTTTAAAATATTAATGTAAATATTTTGGTGTTTACATTTTCTATTACAAAGGTTAATAATTCATAAATTTACATTTCTTCATAAATTTACATTTCTTTTGGTTTTTAGTTTTAATTAATTTATGTGATGTATTTTAGATTTTAGATTTGTTAGATTTATTGGATTTATTATATCAGGTTTTGTTTTACATTTTAGATTTGTTAGATTTAATTCGACCAAGCTACCAAAAGTTAAGTATATATTTTGGATTTTGGAAACATTTGCTTT
>LPNX010816644.1:232525-267196 GCA_001517045.1 Pseudotsuga menziesii | reverse complement strand
ATCAATAATCAATAAATGTTCCAAAACGTTTATTGTCACTTTCCATCGCTATTAAGAGACTTCCTTAACGAAGTGGATAAACTATATGTTTCATTGGTAAAGATTCGAAATCGCTTTACAAACCTTTTAGGGGAAAAGCTGAAAAAACATCCCAACAGTTAAGTAGAAAGTTAAACGGTTATATTTTGTTTGTTTTTTCAAAGGGAAGAACCATATCAGTCACTCTACCACTTTCATGTCTTTTATTGCTTTTTTTTTATGTTTTACCAAATTGGTTGCCATGTGTTATTTACTTTAACAAAAAATTTGTTTACTTTTCCATTTAAATTTACTTGAAAATAACAAACAAAACAAAGAGGTGCATGATGAAATATCAAACAAAAAAATCGCGCACATGCATCACGCTGATATATATCTTTGCCATGGTTTTATATTCATGATTAATAAGGTATTCCTCTCTCATTTATGTTGGGTATTTAATATGATTTGCTTTTAATGTATATATGGGTATTAATATGATTTGTTTATATACATATAAGGGGAAAAGCTGAAAAACATCCAACGGTTAAGTAGAAAGTAGAAAGTTGAACGGTCATATTTTGTTTGTTTTTTTAAAGGGAAGAATCATATTAGTCACTCTCCCACTTTCATGTCTTTTATTGCTTCTTTTTACATTTTACCAAATTGGTTACCATGTGTTATTTACTTTAATAAAAAAATTGTTTGCTTTTTAATTTAAATTTACTTGAAAATATCAAACACAACAAAGAGGCGCATGATGTAATATCGAACTAAAAAACACGCACACGCATTACGCTGATATATATCTTTGCCATGGGTAACTTGCATGCAAAGAGTGAGTGAAAAAGACTTGGATTTATCTTTAAAGCCCAATTTATTAAACTTGAAGTTTCAAGAATTGTCTCGATTCAAGAGTTAACTTAAATTGTATTTATATGAAGACTTGACAAAATCATTTCAGCTGTGTAAATTGTTGCATTTATCCGGTCATTCTCCTTTATGATTGCTATAGAAGAAATGTTATAGGGTTGGAGAATACCTAAATGTCTAGAGCATGGCACGTGACTTTTGAATTTATTGTACATACATAAACTAGTTTTTTCATGGTTGGATAAGAACTCAAATTCGAGACTTCGGAGCTTTAACTCCTTTCCTTTTTGGTTGAAATGGTATTATTTCCCCAGGAATCTGCAATGGCAAAGTGAGATGTTTGACTATGTGTTTTAAAAATGAAACTCATATTACAACGAAGACTCTTAACTTGTTATTGCGTTGAAAACTAAAGTGTCTCCACACATTATACTCAATTATCTTCTTTTTGGGTGTTTTTGTGGATGAGTGGTAAATTATCTCAAATGGCGTGCCCTAACCTATTTTCATCGAAGGACACATAAACTTGGAAATGACGCTTCATTGATCCTGATCGCATTCCACTTGGCCATAGCTTTGAGTGCATGTATAAAGGCTTGAAACCTTCTCCTGCGTCGATGATCGTGTGGTTAGAACACCTCTATAATATCAAAAACTGCCATACCAACCTTTGTCACCTGCCGTCAATCATTGGGAATGAGGCTATGCAAAACAATTATCAATAAATATTAACACATGGAAAAACAAGGTGGCTATGCAAAACAATTGTCAATACATGTTAACACACGACAAAACATGCACATCCATTGACAAGTCTTTGCAGATCTCCATATGCGACTTCGAATTTCCCAGACACAATGAGAGCCTTGTGTTGGGGAAACAAGTCACAGGCATTGTTTAGAAGTAACCCTTTAAACCAAACCTTGGGCGATGAAGGACTTATGGTACCGTGAAGGTTAAGTTAATCTTTTACTATTGTCATCGATCTTTTAAAAAGACGACCACCCCTCTGTTGTATTTTTGTAAGGTGAGTACGTAAATAAAATGTAGAATGCAAAGTGACCTCATACAGATTTAAAACGTAAAATATATGGTAACTTTATACATAAAGGGAGAAATGTAAAAGTTAAACATGTTAGATCCGGCAGTGAGATCCTTGAAAGCTTGTAAACATTTGTTAAACATTTTTCTTTCGTTACGACCCATGCACATGGGTGACTTTGGGGAATTTTGAAGGTTTAGTGCTACTTGTTTTTAGAACAACCACGAAGAAAAACTTGTTTTGTGGGTTTTTTGATAGTTGAGTTATACCCAAGGAAGGCTCAGGAAAATCAACAGGAAAGTGGATAATGAACAGCTTAGGAAGGCTCAGGAAAATCAGCAGGAAATCAATGAAATTTTGCTGCAAAGTTTGCATGAGAAAAACAACGGCAATGAACCCCGAACCGAAACCAGAAAAGGCCCAGAAAGGGAAGAGAGCACAGAGAAAAAGGGTAATTCATCTAATGAGACTCAAAATTCCAAGAACCAAGTCAAGACGAGCGGAAAGAGAAAGGTCGACCATCTGGAAGGCGAGTTCAAAAAAATCAAACCCACTAACTTTGACGGGGAATCCAAGACAAGGGAGGAAGCAGAGGCATGGCTGCTGGACATCAAGAAGTACTTTCAGATTTACAATTATTCCAGCAACATGAAATTTTGAATGGCAGTTTACAACCTAATGGGTAAAGCTATCATTTGGTGGCAGGATCTCAAGATTTCGCATGGACTCAAGGAGAAGAATCTAGAATGGGCCGAATTCAAGAGACTGTTTAAGAAACAGTACCTATCCGAGAGTTACTATGAGAGGAAGACCAAGGAATTCTATGAGTTAAGGCCTGGCCAGATGACCATGGAAGATCTCATCAATAAGCTCTTGGATTTGTTGCGGTCTGTGCCTGACATCAAGGAAGAAAAGCTGAAATTACAAAGGTTCTTGAGTTGTTTGCCTCAGGCATATAAGGATCGAATCGAGTTCGAAAATCCAAAATATTTGTATGAGGTACTAAGGAAAGCCAGACTATGTTATGAACAGTATAAACAGCGGTGTGACCCCACCAAAACTTGGAAGGACAGGAGCAAGAGAAGTTCAACCAGTGGGGAAAGGGTTTCAAGCCACCACCCTTCATAAATATGTTGAGGAATCCCCAAGGGATTTCTTACAACTGGAATGAATAGCTACCCTCGAAAGGCATGAAGCAGACATATTTGGGGCAAAAGGGGGTCGAGGTGGCTCCTAAAGAACCTGTGAAATGCTGGGAGTGTGGAGAACCCCACTTATGCAAAAATTGTCCTCGATACAATGGGGCAAACAAGATGTTGCACAATCTTCAAGAGGCATCTATTGTTGGGGAGATTGGAAAGAATTACCATAAGATTCATGCAGCTCTGGAAGATCGGCAAGCAGACCACTAGTCCGCTATAGTAGAGATCGAAGGTATTATCTCTAATCATGCACTTTATATCTTGATAGATCAAGGTGCTACCTTAAGTTATATTACCCCAAAGATGATGGAGCTCTGCAAACTCACCAAGGTAAGGCATGCAAAACCATGGCTGGTTCAGCTAACCACAGGGGCAAAAAGGAAGGTAACTGATATTATTGTTGATTGTGAAGTTGATTTGCAGGGACATAAAACCAGAATTAATTTAAACATCTTACCCTTAGGATCTTATGACATGATAATAGGCATGGATTGGCTAGAAAGAAATAAAGTAATATTGGACTATTTATCCAAGACTTTTACCTACATTGCAGAAGACCAGATCCTTCGGACCGTAAAAGGTATACCCAAACCGGTCTTGGTAAGACAAATTTATGTGATGCGGCTAAAGAAATGCATTAGAAAGGGCTACAACCTCTACGCGGTTAGGGTTGCTGACCTACTTCTCAACGAAAACCTGACACCTTTAAAATAGTACCCCGTCCTAGATGAGTTCTCTGATGTATTTCCAGAGGAGATACCTGGGTTACCCCCTCAACGAGAAATTGACTTCTCCATTGAGCTTCTACCTAGGTATGCACCTGTGTCAAAGGTACCTTACAGGATGAGTGTTCTTGAACTGACTGAACTGAAAATTCATTTACAAGAACTATTAGATAAAGGATATATATGGCCTAGTGTGTCCCCATGGGGCGCACTAGTTTTGTTTGTCAAGAAAAAGAATGGAACCTTAAGACTATGTATTGACTATCGACAATTAAACAAAGTCACCATAAAGAATAAGTATCCTCTACCCAGAATAAACGATCTATTCGATCAAGTAGGCGAGGCAAGTGTTTTCTCCAAGCTCGACTTACGATCTCGCTACCACCAGATTCGAATAAAAAAGGAGGACATACATAAGACTGCTTTCAGCACCCGTTATGGGCATTACGAATTTGTGGTGATTCCTTTTGGTCTAACAAATGCCCCCGCCACATTCATGTGCCTCATGAATGGCATTTTTAACCAATATTTAGATCAGTTTGTACTGATATTCATTGATGATATCTTGATTTACTCTAAAATAGAAGAGGAGCATCAGCAGCACCTACGAATAGTGTTGCAAACCTTAAGGGAGCACCAGCTATATGCCAATTTGGAAAAATGTGAGTTTTTCAAAACTGAAATCTAGTACTTGGGTCATGTTATATCCAAGGATGGAATTGCTGTAGACCCAAAAAAAATCAAATCCATATCCAACTGGCCGGTACCCAGGGATGTGACCAACATTCGGTCATTTATGGGACTTACGGGCTATTATAGGAGATTTATTGAAGGATTCTCAAGAATTGCCTACCCCATTACCTCCCTATAGAAAAAGGGAATACAATTCCTTTGGTCATCAAAGTGCCAAGAAAGCTTTGAAAAACTTAAGGAATTGCTAACCAAAGCACAGGTCCTAAAAGTAGCAGACCCCCTTAAAGACCACATGGTTTGTATCGATGCCAACCAGAAAGGAGTAGGAGGGATTTTGTCCCAAGAAGGGCATGTAGTTTGTTATGAATCCCGTAAGTTAAAGGATCATAAACGTAACTATGTGGTTCATGATTTGGAATTAATAGCCGTGGTGCATGCTCTAAAAATGTGGTGACACTACTTGCTGGGGAAGAAATTCCTGCTACTAACTGATAACATGTGTGTGAAAAATCTATTCACACAGTCAAGTCTAAATGACCGGCAAGCAAGGTGGATGGCCTTCCTGAGCAAGTTCAATTTCGAGGTAAGACACATAAAGGGTAAGGAAAACAAGGTCGCAGACGCACTGAGTCGAAGAATTCATGGGATCACTCAGGTAATCTTGAGTCACCCCAAGAGTGACCTCTTAAGCAAAGTAAAGACAACAAGTACTCAAGATGCTGATTATGCGAAACCGCTTAGTGAAATACAGAATACCGAGATAAACTTAAACAGGGTGGCTTTTAAAGTCGACCAAAAGGGCCTTATTTGGTTTAAGGATAGGCTATACATACCAAAAAATATGGATATCAAGCTGTTTATTTTAAATGAAATGCACAAACCCCCATTTGTAGGTCATCCTGGTTACCGAAAAATGATAACTTCTCTGAGAAAGCAGTTCTTTTGGCTAGGTTTAAAATCTGATTTAGTGGATTATCTGTCTACGGTTTAGAGTGCCAGCAAATTAAAATAGAGCACGGACATCCAGCGGGTTTATTACAACCTTTACCAATGCCTCAATGGAAATGGGAGATCATATCTTTAGATTTTATCACTGGTTTACCTAGAACGTAGAAACAGCATGATTCCATCATGGTAGTTGTTGACAAGTTAAGCAAGTCGGCACATTTCATTCCAGTAAAATCGACACATAAGGCAGCTGACATTGCAGAAATATTTTTAAGGGAGATATTTCGACTGCACATTGTGCCAAAAATCGTAATATCAGACAGGGATGTAAAGTTTACATCAAACTTTTGGAAATATTTATTTGCAGGTCTAGAAACCCGGATCAATTTTAGCACCAGCTACCATCCTAAAACGGACGGGTAGACAAAACGCACCAACCAGACCATCGAAAACATGTTAAGAATGTATGTTATTAAAAGACCCACTAAGTGGGAAGACTATCTACATCTGGTGGAGTTCGCTTATAACAATAGTTACCAGGCCTCAGCTAAAATGAGTCCGTTCGAAATATTATATGGAAGGAAATGCAACACCCCTGTCAGTTGGGATAACCCAAAGGACTGTGTGCTGATTGGACCTGAACTACTACAAGAGATGGAGCGAACGGTTTTTGAGGTGCAGAAAATTTTGAAGGTAGCCCAAGATCGACAGAAGAGCTACGCAGACTTAAAGAGAGAACATGAGTTTTGTGTTGGTGACCACGTTCACCTACGAGTCAAACCTAAGAGGAGTTCCCTCAAGCTGGGGAGCTGCAAGAAACTAGCTCCAAGATTTTGTGGGCCTTTTCAAGTCCTAGAGAGAATTGGACCCGTAGCTTATAAACTAGCCCTACCTGTTCATTTAAGGATACACAATGTTTTTCATGTTTCATTATTAAAAAAATATGTATATGATTCTGCTCACATTATCGATTGGAATGTGGTACAGGTGGAACCCAAAGGAGAGTTTCAAGTGGAACCTTCACACATTCTGGACATGAAAGAAACAGTACTTTGGAACCAAGTCATCGCTCAGGTAAAGGTGCACTGGAAGGACTTTAGCCCTGAGGAGGCGACTTGGGAGCTAGAGGAAGAAATGTGAATAAAGTACCCTAGCTTGTTTTTTTAGCCAATGGGAGAAGACTAACACTGAGGACAGTGTTCGAATAAGGGGGCGTGGATGTAATGTCCCCCAAAGTACAAACTTTAATGTTGATTATATACTTGTTATTTGTTATTGTTTAGTAATTTGCTGATAGAAAAGCTTGACAGAGAATCCGAGAAGGATTATGTAATAATAAAAAGAAAAATTTTAAATGAAATGATGAAGCATGAAAGTGGAAACAACCACGTTAAATGAGGAAACAGGCACCCAACAGAAAGGGGACAATGTCAGGGCTAACTTCAGGGAAACTGTCATAGGTGACAGAAATGCCTTGATGACACTGAGCACTCCCTAGAAATCAGGGATTCTATTAGCTCCATGAATTCCGTGAGGAATGAGCTTCCATGGAAAAAGACCTAGGCAGAGATTTGAATAAAGAGAAGCATATGGGGGAGGCAGGACGTTGCTTAGTATGCTGAGGGCTTGAACTTTTGCTACATGAGCACCTGATGTGTTAGGAAAATCTATGTGAATCAGTCCTGAAAAGGGTGAAAGCTATGGTTAGCCATCCATTCTGTTGGCGTGTCCTATTTGGCTCGGGGGTGACTTGGGAAGAAAGAAGTTGAACCTAGTCTATGGTTGGGAGGAACGTCGCTATTTCCATAGTATCCACACTACGATTTTACAGGTTCCTTTATATTTTTATGAGCTTTATGAAAACTATATAAGGTTTCCTACATACTGAATGAAACGTAGGAATTTGATTAAATTTCTGTTTACGCAATACGTTTACTTCATCTGTAGACCTCTGGTTTTAAGAAGACTTATTAATCTGGAGCTATTTTTTTTATTATGTTGTACTGTGTGACAAGGCATGATATTAATTTTTTTTTACGGGATAATCTATTGATTATTAACAAGAAAATCTACTGTGTTGATTTTGTGTAACCTCTTATATGCATGCCTTATATTTTGTGCTCTGGATGCGCATCCTCTAAATAATTGTGTAGTGGGGCATAGTTAAAATGCTTCCTACACCCCGATTTTCAATGCCTAGGTTTTTCAGATATTTGCAGATGGTTGTTTACACAGTCGCCGACCCTTTTGGCAGTAAAACCCTTCACCGAACCCAGCACCCAAACGTTCTAATTTTTCTAGGTTAGTGTAGTAATATATTTTTCCCTGTACCGATCTATTACTTTAGAAACACCTTTCCTAGGAGCTGAACATTCTCTTTTAATCAAAAGCTAGGAGTTGGAAGAAGGCTCTTTTTTTTTAGGGTTTGATATCCGACAACCTGACCACCAAAGCTGAGGTCGAAGGTTAGGAAGAAATTGCAGTACTCTGTCCTGAAAATTGCCCTAAGTGCCTCTCGGTTAAGATTAATGGGAGTTTTTTTTAAATCAGTAGTATTTTTCCCAGATGTAATGCCTTGGATGAGTCCCCAAACTGTGGCAAGTTTGAGAAATTGATACACTATGTTGACCCTTATTTCTTTTGTTCCAAGTACTGCACGGGTTACGTTTTTAGCTGAAGTTGAGTTTGCTTTTTTTTTATGGACCAAGTGCCCATAGATTAGAGGCATGAAATGCCTTACTGTTCTTCCTCATCGGTTTGAAGGCAGTAGCAAAATTTTTACCTGCGACTCCAGGGGAAGGATTACTCGTCCTTAGAAAAAGGCCCTATTGAAACCTTTAGAGTGGCCAAGGAAACCTTCTAGCTAAGTCAAATCAGGGTTTCTATTTTTCTGCTATTCCATAAAAGTTAAAACAAGGGTTGTTCCAGAACCTAAAACCCCAGAGGGTTGCCTCTCCTTCTGCATACTACTTTATGATGAAAAGGAAATGGATAGAGCATGAGCCATTTTCAGCAGGAATCCAACAACACTGTAATATATATATATATAATTGAAAACGAAAAAGTAATAAACCATTTCAATGGAAATCGTACAGGTGTTTTTACAAAAGTCTCAACCTTATAAGAGCATGAAAAGATAGCATATAGTATCGATTTGAATAAGTCTAAACTGATAAGGCCGACTTTCATATAGCAGAAAACCTACAGTGCTTGATTGAAAACTTCTTCACTACCAAGCAAAGGAAAACCCCGTAGCCTTCAAATATACAAAAGCGCTTTGACAAGTAGCATAGGAAAACATGGTTATTAATTTTAAAAAATGCTTTTAATATAAGTTTTCCTCCTTTTTACAGAAAGCAAATGCGGTTAGCCGGATACAATCTCCAAGATTAAGACCCCCGAGGTTATACTAGGAACCCTCCAGTTCCAGAAAAAATAGTTACCGGCAGTACTACCGAAGGATCGGAGAGGACGACTTCTCTTCTCATTTCCCACCCCTTTTCTGATGCCGAGCCTTAATAGATAAGAAAGATGCTTAGTATAAGTCAGATACTTCTTACCAGGTTGTCGTTGGATCAAACCTCGACCCCTGCCTTGATCTCCACTACCTGCAATTAATTTTGTAAAGGGAGTTAGACCATGGTGTTGTCCAGTGCGTGACTTTTTCTCTCTGAAACACATGATTTTCCTAATTAAAATGGAAAGGGGGATGACCAGCGAGGAGACTCACCGCGTGGTTGTAACGCCGGGAAGTATTCTTCGGATAAAAGAAACCTTGTCCATGGGTGTTTTGAACCAGTATGAATTCGCTGGCCTTCCAGCCCCAAAAGGAAAGGCAAGCTGAAAATTCTCTGCACAGCGGAGCTTAGACCTGGTTTGTTTTTCGTCGAATGGGCTGCGAGTCTCCTAACGCAAGGCTGCAAGTGAGGATCACCCAAGACCAAGTGATTTACCCGAGACAAAACCGCCTCCATATGAAATCTGGACGAATAGTACAACTAGATCCCCGATCATTTCCAAATCTCTGTTTTAATTGAAGTGCCAGTACATTGGGATAAGAGAACCAATCCCTTGAGAGACACCTCAAACTCCCCTTCCAGAAATATCCAGTTAGTAATTGCAAAACCCTTTAAAGACATGTTCCTGCCCAACAGAGTAACCTTCTATAAGGCCAGCGTTATAGGAGAAGCGTAGGCCTTTAAAACCGTCATGAGTGGACGTACTGAGCTCTGAGGCCAGAACTCATCACTATGAGCCACGTCACAGAGCCACTCATTAAAGTATTTGGAGGAACCCTTCGTCATGGTAGCCTGCAAGGTGTGAAAGGGTAAATCTTTGCTTAGTTGTCATAACCACGTGCAGACCATGCTAATCATCGAATATCCTTTAAACCAAACCTTGGGTGATGAAGGACTTAGGGTACCGTGAAGGTTAAGTTAATCTTTTACTATTGTCATGGATCTTTGAAAAATACGACCGCCCCTTTGTTGTATTTTTGTAAGGTGACTACATAAATAAAATGTAGAATGCAAAGTGACCTCATACAGATTTAAAACGTAAAATGTATGGTAACTTTATACATAAAGGGATAAATGTAAAGGTAAACATGTTAGATCTGGTAGCGAGATCCTTGAAAGCTTGTAAACATTTGTTAAATATTTTTCTTTCGATACGACCCATGCACATGGGTAACTTTGGGAAATTTTGAAGGTTTAGTGCTACTTGCTTTTAGAACAACCACGAGGAAAAACTTGTTTTGTGGTTTTTCTGATAGTTGAGTTATACCCAAGCACAGCCAAGAGTAACAGATGTGCTTTTCATTAGCATCCCTTACCAAAATGTTGTATGAGGTAGCGTTCTTCTTACAGGTACTCTTATGTGTCCTTGAGCCAGTGAGATTGGTGATAACCTTTCTAGTTGGAGGGTTCGTCTGTGAAAAAAAAAGGGGGTAAACATTAGCCATAGCTAAGTAAGAAGAATCATCATAATACTATGTACTTCCCTTACTGTTTAAATAATCTCTCTCTTTCTCTATCACCTCATGGTTGATGTGAACTTTCAAAACTATGCAGAGAAAAATGCACAAAACTGGAAACATAACTTTTGTCCTATAAATTATTTCATAAGTAAGTTTACGTGATAAAAGCCTAAGGTAATGGAATATATATATATATATATTGAGGGTACATCACATAAGGCCCGGTTGGTTTGTTAGTGCGGTGGATTCGAATGGTCATTCTGGGGATGCCCGGTGGCATGGAACCCTTGCTTGGCTTATTTCAGTGGGTACGTCACTTGTGCAGGGTTACTTTTGAAAGGAAAATTTATTAATCTTTATGTGTCAATTCATCTTCTGAATATCTATGCTCCCTATTCGCAGAGGGAATTGTTCTGGGATTCGATGGTGCTCTCAGGAGATCTTACTTTGCCTAACCTCATTGTGGCGGGGGATCTGAACTTTACCCGATCTGCTAAGAAGGTTTGGGGTTCCGGCCGTGCTTTTGATCCTCTTGTTGGATATTTTTAAACTATTTTTTATTATGCAAAACTTGTGGATATTTCTCCTGCTATTCTATCACCGACTTGGTCCAATGGATGATGTGATGTTGCGGGGATTTCCAAGAGGCTTGATCGCTTCTTTATAGATGAAGCCTTTTGTGATCTATTGGGTTGTTGTCGTGGATGGAATTACTCGATGGGATCCTCAGACCATAAAGCGATTATTCTTCAAATTGATTTTGATTCTTTGAAGACTGATTATCCTTTTAAACTTAACCCTATGTGGCTTGAGGATGTTGATTTCAATCATTTGATCCACACTCAATGGGGCCTTTTGCATATGGAGGTGTCCTCCCACTACTCATCGATGCAATATTTTTTATTCAAATTGGAGAATTTAAGGCCTCTGGTTCGGTCCTGGGAATGAAATGCTAAGAAGCAGGCTGATTAGTCATTGGTGGAAATTGAAAGTGCTATCTCTAAGCTGGAATCTGATGTGGCATTGTCTTACCTGCTTCTGTTTGTTTAGAGAAAATTTAGCAACTAATGGCTCAAAAGCATAAGTTTTTTCTTATGAAGGAAGAGTCTCTTAGGAAAAAAATTCAAGTCATTTGGCTGTGGGTGGGTGATAAAAATTTGTGCTACTTCCACTAGTTTGCTAATAAGAGAAGGATCACGAACACCATCTGGGAAACCCGAGGGACTGATGGGGTGATGGTTGGTGACCAAGAGGCCATTAAGTCGGAGGTTGTGTCCTTTTTTTCTAATCCTTACCAAGATCCCAAAAGTCATAATCTATCTGAGTAGCCAGAGGTCCTTCATAATTTGCTGCATTATTTTATGGAGGAAGATCAGCAGTTGGTGGGGAGTCCTATCAGTTCTGAGAAGGTTGATGTTTCACTAAAAGCTTGTGCCAGGTATAAGAGTATGGGCCCGGATGGGTGGACTATGGAATTCTATTTTCATTTCCTTGACTTGTCAGGTGGTGATTTGGTGCTTTCCATTGAAAACTATTGGGTTTCAAGTATTATTCTGTCTAGTCTGAATCATACATACATTACTCTATTCCCAAAACGGATCGGCCTTTATTATTTTCAGAGTTCTGTCCTATTGCTCTGTGTAACTTGTTATATAAACTTATAACAAAGATTATTGCTGGGAGAATGAAAGACTTTTTGGGGAGTTTTATGTCAGATGAGCAATTTGGTTTTTTGTCGGGCGGACAAATCATGGATGCAGCTGGTATAGTACAAGGGACTCTTCACTCTATTAATTCTAAAAAGTTTTCATCGATGCTTTTGAAATTAGATTTGAAAAAGGCCTATGACAAAGTTGATCAAAATTTTCTTCATCTAATTCTGGTTCAAATTGGCCTTCCACTAAACATCATGAGGTTGATTCTATCTTGTGTTTGCAAGACATCTTTCGTTGTGCTTATCAATGGGACGCCGACTTCTTTCTTTCATATATCAAGGGGTTTCAGGCAAGGGTGCCCTCTTTTGCCTTACCTATTTTTGTTGGTGATTGAGGGTCTTAGTTTACTGTTCAGTAAACCTAAAGCTGAAGGTTCTATCAAGGGTGTCAAGGTTGCTGGCGGTCTTTTCATTACTCATACCTTCTTTGTGGACGATGTTATTATCTTTGGTTCTAGAAGTATGGAGTATTGGTTGCAACCAAATGTCTTATTGACCTCTTTTGTAAAGCTTTTAGAATATCCATCAGTTCCCAGAAATCATGTTTCAAATTTTGTAATGTTTAGATTCCATATGATTCGTTGGAAGATGGAATTAAGTATCTGGGTTTCTTCCTAAAACCAAAATGATATTTGGCCTCAGATTGGCCTTGGTTCATAAAGAAGGTTCAATGGAGGATGAGCTGCTGTACTTCCAGGTGGCTTTCCCTAGGGGGGCACAAAACTTTGGTCCTGAAATTTGTCTCAGCCTCTCTTGTTTGCCCTTGAAGCTAGGAACATAATTGTTTTAAAACAAGCATGGGATGGTTCTGTGGTAGATATTTCACAGTGGCATTCGGCCTCCTCAGTGGATCTTGATCCCCCTATTGTTGGCAAATGGGATATCTTTACTAACGGGCTTCGGGCTACTGGTATCTTTCTATCAGAGGCTTAGGATTGTATTTTATGGGATGGGAACTTTCAGACTGGTTCTATGACTGCTAGTTCTGCTTACTACACCCGCTTAGTTAAGTTCAGGTCTATGTGGTAGGTTTGGTGGCACTTGGCCATTTGGAAGACTAAGACCCAACAAAAGGTTAAATGTTTCTTGTGGCTTGTTCTAAATAAGAAATTCCTCACCTGGGATATGCTGCACCATTGTGCATTTCATGGAAAGGGTCATTGTATCATGTGCAAGGTTTTTTGTGAGACATTTGAGCACCTCTTCAGTGAATGTATCATGTTTTGTGATCTGTGGCACTCTAATTGTGTTTGTAGTAAGTGTGGGTGGTCGAGGAGTTTTACAAACAGTGTAGATTTTCTCAAGAAAGTATCGAATCATCCGATCCTCTATTTAGAACAAGAGATGCACCTTTTTTGGCTCTTCTGGTGTGGTCACAAATGTCTTTTGTTTCAAGGTCTCCCTTTCAACAAGGAGTTGATGATCAATGGTGTTCTTTCCATTAACTCTTTGGTTGGCTCTAATATGCATAGGCCTTCATCTCGCATAATCAGATTTTGTATCTAGACATAACTGAATTCGATCCACACCGAATAGTATTTTATAGATTCACTATAAAACTAATTTTTTTGCAGCGATTTAATTTTCCTAAAGACCACTTGGGTTCCTACCAAGCTGAGTAGGATGCCTGCCTTTGTAATTAGTGGATTAAGATCTATAAAATAACACGGCTAGGTTTTTTCGATTTACCTAAATAACAAAAACATATGCCGATCAAACCATTCCAAAACATATGCTAGAAGTTAACCTAACCTAGATCCGAGTTCGTAACCCACCCGCGGCACTCCTTCAACGCAGGAAAAAAATGGGTCTTTCGCATGCATACAAGGAATACTAAAAGGAATCTTTCCATGAAGTAATGCTTACCTTACTTAATATGAACCCTGGGGCAGTCCGATCCGATCATTCAATGCGGCAAGGAAAGGGGCTCCTTCCGTCTGAGCGTTATCAGATCTCACTCTATTCAGACCACGTTGCAGTCCAGCCATTCAATGAAGCAAGGGAAGGTGCCTTTGCCTACTGACTGTCATACAAACTGTTCCCTCGTAGTGCCCCATCGAGGCTCCTTCAAACTCCACTACTTCCTTTGTTTTTCCAAAAAAACAATCGGTCGCTACAAATCTTTATAGATCTAAAAGGGTCACTTGTAGTGGCATGCATTTTCACATGGATCCTCTCGATCCCTCCTTCACATAAAAGTTAAAACAGTGTAAATAAAAACTTGCAGATCCCTTAGGGGTAAACTTGCAGATCCCTCAGACGCGAGAGCTCTCCCGCAAGGGTCTTCAAGAGCCCCCATTCCCAAAAGAAATTATTCCCCCCCCCCTTCCCCTTTCTTTGCACTTTCCCCTTTTTAATAACGTGAGGGCGGTTGTTTCCCCTAAGATTCTCCACTAAATATGGCATTTTTTTCCCTACAACGATTAGGCTTACTATTTCTACGTCCACCTAATCTGACAGCTAAATTCTTGGGAGGAAAAATCTAGAGGAAGATCCGCCATAAAATCCTCCATAGGATTCTCTTACAAGATTCGATTACTTCTTCCTCCAATTGCTAATTTGGTAGGAATCCAAGGTATATATGTATATATATCATTAAACTTAATTAATTAATTATTAAGGTGACTAATTAATTAATTATTAAGGTGACTATAACATCTAGTCCCTTAGTAATTAATTAATTAGCTTCCCCTTCCTTTGGCTCTTTCAACTTTCAAAAAGTTTCTTGACCCTCTTTGTCGAGGCTAAAATGTTGGTACCCTATTTAAAGTTTAGCTAAATAGGTTATAGTATTTTATTTTTCACTTGGGGTTAAATATGGTCAGAATTGAAAAATCCTACGGTCGCCATAGTTAAGACAAATACGAAGACTACGGCCTCAAGCTTCAGAGCTCCCTCATCATTCCATTTTTTCCCTCATGGGTTTAGTGGGCCCCTTTGTTAAATTGTGTTATTGTCCTCCGTCTCCTAGGTTTTCCACTCAATTAAATTTTAACTTATATCAGCTGCAGAGTTTTGTTTCTGGTGGGGCCTTGGCCTTGAGCTCCTCACTAGAAACAAGTACAACAACCATTTGTATTTTTACAAAATATTTAGGGCATGAGAGAGATGTTACAGTTTGTAATGTTCACGAGAATTCATTGGTCACTATTTCACAATTATTTCAGATTCCATATGATTCGTTGGAAGTTGGAATTAAGTATCTGGGTTTCTTCCTAAAACCAAACTGCTATTCGGCCTCAGATTGGCATTGGTTGATAAAGAAGGTTCAATGGAGGATGAGCCATTGTACTTCCAGGTGGATTTCCCTGGGGGGGGCACAAAACCATGATCCTTGTTGTTCTTCAGTCCATTCCAGTGTATTGGCTGACTCTTTTCAGGTTACCAGTGTGCATCCTGACTTCCTTGAGCAGACTCTTCTTCAGGTTTCTCTGGCAGGGTTCGGGATTAGCTAGGAAAATTTCATCTTGCTGATTGGGAGTCTCTTTCCCTCCCCAAGTCATGCTGCGGGTGGGGTTTCAAGAATTTGGGACTTTTTTAATACTGTTCTTTGTGCTAAGAGCCTGTGGCGTGGTCTTTGTAAAACTAGCCTGTGGGGAGACATCATTCATGCAAAGTATTTGAAAAGACTCCCGTTATCGCTTTGATTACATGCAGGTAAGTTTCATTATTGTAATCCTTCTTTGATGTAGAATAGTCTTTGCTCTTCTCTACCATGTATTCTTGATCATCTTAGATGGAAAGTGGGTGATGGGTCTAGCATTACTCTTGGACTGGATAGGATGGTTGGGGTCTCCATATGGAATTTTTCTTGGCCTCTCTTGTCTGCCCTTGAAGCTAAGAATATAATTGTTTTAAAACAAGCATGGGATGGTTTTGTGGTAGATATTTCACAGTGGCATTCGACCTCCTTAGTTGATCTTGATCCCCCTATTGCTGGTGAATGGGATATCTTTACTGATGGGCTTCGGGCTGTTGGTATATTTCTATCAGAGGCTTGGGATTGTATTTTATGGGATGGGGACTTTTAGACTGGTTCTATGACTGCTAGTTCCTCTTACTACACCTGCTTAGTTAATTTCAGGTCTATGTGGCAGGTTTGGTGGCACTTGGCCATTTGGAAGACAAGACCCAGCAAAAGGTTAAATGTTTCTTGTGGCTTGTTCTGAATAAGAAATTCCTCACCTGGGATATGTTCCACCATTGTGGATTTCATGGCCCGGGTCATTGTATCATGTGCAAGGTTGTTTGCGAGACATCTGAGCACCTCTTCGGGGAATGTATCATGTTTTGTGATCTGTGGCACTCTAATTGTGTTTGTAGTAAGTGTGGGTGGTCGAGGTGTTTTACAAACAGTGTGGATTTTCTCAAGAAAGTATCGGATCATCCAATCCTCTATTTAGAAAAAGTGATGCACCTTTTTTGGCTCTTCTGGTGTGGTCTCAAATGTCTTTTGTTTCAAGGTCTCCCTTTCAACAAGGATTTGATGATCAATGGTGTTCTTTCAATTAACTCTTTGGTTGGCTCTAATATGCATAGGCCTTTGTCTTGCATAATCAGATTCTGAAATCTTGTGGTGGACGAGATTATTGGTTTTTATGACCGAGCTGTGCAGAATAGTCTTTGTGGCACGGGGATGGCTATTAAATTTGTTGGGGGAAGCAGCCTCCATTGCCATATGAATGTTGGATCGAGCACTAATAATCATGTTGAACTCCTAGCATTGTGGGGTCTATTGCACATTGCGAACATTCATGGAATTGTGCTTCATTGAATACTTGGGAAGTCTAAGTTGACCACTAATTGGGCCAATAAGAGATGCTCCTTCCATTCCACCTCTTTGTAGCACTGGCTTCGTAGGACTCGTGTTCTGTTGGATGCTTTCCCAAGCATTTTCATTGGTCATTTGTTCCGTGAATTCAACTCTCTGGCTGACTCTTTATCTAAGCTAGCTATCACGAGTCGTTATGGATTTCTCTTCTGGAAAAAATTCTCTTCAGGAGAATTGGTTGGGAGAGGAACTGTTAACTATTTTTAGAAACTTGAGATCAGTTTTTTGGACCAGTTGGGTTTCTTGTTACTATCTCTCTTTTTTTCACTAGTGTTTTTTGACATTAGCCATCTTTGATGCGTGCCCATGATTCTGTTATGTTTACTTGTAATCACATTTTGGAGTTTACTTTGACTCTTTATAGACTTTGTGCTTAAGCATAAGGAATTTTTGTATAGTGTTTGTATGGAAAATTCTTTTTGCAGTATGTAACTGTCCATTGGGACACAATTTTATGAATATATGAGGTGTCTTCTCTTATGAAACAAAAAAAAAATTACTTATTGCGTCGAGAGGCACTCTACAGCCCAGTATGGGGGAGATCTTGTAACATGATGTAACGTTTGTAACATTTGTAACATGTCGGCAAAAAATAATAGTGATAGTGAATATTATGGGAGAGATTTTGTAACACAAAATAAAAAATAATATCAATTTAGTAACGTTATTTTTATTAGTAAAAAATAAATTTTCTAATAGGCCAAAATAAATGTCGGCCACAAAAATAATCTAATATGGGGGAGATGTTGTAATTATCCTACTTAACCCCCCTCTTCATCTTTGGGGGAAAAGCACTCTGATTGACATTGGTAATAAGCTAGGTTGCTATCTAGATACTGCAGAACCAAAAGGGGGTCAGTACAAATGTGCATGTATCTGCATAGAGGTGAATCTAGAAAAAGGGCTCCAAGAGGCCCTAAAGCTCACATTAGGAGAATGGAGCCACATTCGAGATCTGGATTACGAGCAGATCCCTTTCAAATGCAAATTTTGTCATGTATATGGCCATTTCACCAAAAGCTGCCCCAAGCTTGCAGAACCACAAAAACCAGCAAATCTCCCAGCTTCCAAAGATACATAGTTCCAGACGGTTACTAATCGACGCCATCCTCCCCGGTGAAAGGAGCCTCAAGCATCTCAGCACAAGGTTTCTCCTCAATATCATTCTCCTCTTGCAAATACTCCACGACCGAAAAAAAAAAATAGTTTTGAAGCTCTCCAGGAAGATGAAGCACAAGAACCTGAAGCTGCAGATGTCACAAAGCAGGGCATGCCTGGTCCCCTTGGCTCCTTGGAGGCAACTGAACAAGCTTCTCCAAAACCTGCTTCTTCAGGTTCAAAGAAAGATCACAACGCTTTGTTTCACAAGACCCCAGCCCAGGAAAGACTGGCATCCTCGGTCCCTTTGTCAGAGGGAACCTCTGAATCTGAAGATTTTTCAGCTCCTTCTCCTCCACTCACCAGAGGGTGAAAGACAAATAAAGAATGTAGAGAAAAGGAAGCAGCCTCAAACATCAGCTCGGGCTCCCAGAAGAAATTGGATCCTTTAATTAAGGGGCATTCCTCTCCACCTATTTAATGTTTTGTTTCTGTATTCTTCTCTGCTCACAATTCATGAGAGTCTACTCTTGCAAGCAATATTTTTCTTAGAATAGCATCAGAAGCATTTGGGATTCACTTCTCAAAGCACTCATAAGAAGGTTGATTGTTCTGATAGAGGTCATCATCCTTCTTTTTCTGAATTCCCCTTTGTATGCCTGGCTGGGCTACAACCATTTTTAATCTATCAAAAATTTCAAGTTTCTGTTAAAAAAAAATATTAAAGATAAATTTATTTTATATAAAATAATGAGTAAATGCTCCAAGTGTAATGTTTATAATAATTTGATTTTAAATAAAGTGAGATAAAAAAAATGTTGTAGATGTTGTGTTTATGATAAATTTGATTTAAATAAAAGTAATAAAAAACTATGCAAATGTGATGTTTAATAAAAATTGTGTATAAAATAATGAGTAAATGTTACAAGTGCAATGTTTATAATAATTTGATTTTATATAAAGTGATATAAAAAAAATGTTGTAAATGTTGTGTTTCTGAAAAATTTGATTTTATATAAAAATAATAAGAAACCTATGAAAGTGCAATCACATTTAAAATATAAAAAGTTATAAAATAAAAAAATTATAAACATTTAAAATAAAAAATAAAAAATACCCATTGATAAATTTAATTTATTTTATTAAAATAAAAATTATAATATCTAAGATAAAATAAGAAAATTATATCAACTTCTAATTTAAGTTTATAATTTACATAAATCTATGTTTTATTTGTGTACAATTATTGTACACAACACAAAACAACAAACACATACACAATACAGCATAACACAAACACAAAAACACATAATATTAAAATTTTTAATTGTAGTATGATTATTAGTTTTATGTTATATAAGTTTTTAAAATGTAATGTTATTATAGAATTGATTTTTAAATGTAATGTGTATTATAGAATTAATTTAGGTTAATATAAATTGTTGCCATGTGATGTTTCAAATAAATATAAAAAAATGTTGCAAATGTCTTGTTTATAATAAATTGATTTTGATTTTGAAATGTAATGTGTATTATAGAATTAATTTAGATTAATATAAAAATGTTGCCATGTGATGTTTAAGATTAATTGATTTAATGTAGAGCAATAAAAAAATTATTTGCAAATGTCATGTTTATATAAAAAAAAATGATTTTTTATGTAAAATAATAGAAAAATGCTGAAAATGTAATGTTAATGATAAATTTATTTTATATAAAATACTGCAAATGTCATGATTATAATAAATTGAGTTCATGTAAAGAAATGGTGCAATTGTAATGTTAATGATAAATTTTTTATATAAAATAATGAGTAAATGCTGCAAGTGTAATGTTTATAATAATTTGATTTTATATAAAGTGAAATAAAAAAGAAAATGCTTTAAATGGTGTGTTTTTTATCAATTTGATATTACATTTAAAAATAAATAAATAACTATGCAAGTGTAATGTTTGTAATAATTTTATTTTATATAAAGTGAGATAGAAAATGCTGTTTATAAAAAAAATTGATTTTATATAAAAATAATAAAAAACTATGTAAGTGTAATTTTTATAATAAATTGATTTTATGTAAAATGATGTGAAAATTATGTAAATGTTATGTTTATGATAATTTGATTTTATATAAAATAATAAAATGCTTTGCAAATATGGTTTTTATGTGAAATTGATTTTGTATAAAACAATAAAAAAAATGTTGTAAATGTGATGTTGATATAAATTAGTACAAATATGCTAACAAAGTAATGTTTTTGGTAAATTGAGTTTATTAAATTAATAAAAAAAAATACAATTTAATAACCATGATTAATACAAACATATTACATGATGCATTAGAATATAGATCATTATAAATTTGAAATTAATGTTTTTAATTAATATTTTTATTGCATTAAACATTTAAAATTATAATAAAATGTGAATTCTTTGAAATTATAACACTTATTAAATAAAAAATCTAAAAGTAAAAACATACTCAAAGACAAGTCTCAAAGATAGCTTTGGCCATGGCTATGGTTGAGAGATTTGAGAAAGGGAAAATGCCCTTTCTATAAAAAAAAAGTAATAACTTTATTGATATATAGGTTTTAGAGTTACATAAAAAGAATGTTAATACAATCTACAATTTAAAATATGAGATTGCATTCTCATGTTGTTTTACATAATGCTTCTTGGTATCCTCCTCATTTTAACTAATTTCTTCTTGTCAAAGTATTTTCCATTTTTCTTTCTGTTGCTCTTTGTCAAAGCATCTTCCACTCCATCTTTCCTTAGGATACTCTTTGTCAAAGCATCTTCCACTCCATCTACATGTTAGACAACAAAAATATTAATTAATAAATTAATGTTGCTTTTAAAAATAATATATATCAAAATAAAGCATACTAAAAATTAGTCCATTATACATTTAAATATCTTTTCTATTCAAACATTCCACATGAATATAATGGTTTTCCCTAGTAAGAAGGAAAAACTATCACTCACCATTGACACTAATCTCTCCTTATCATGGACTTCAATACATCATAAATTGTCTTCCCTACATAACCATGTGTTGCGGGCACAACTGCATAACAAAACAACAACCAGTCATCTCAACCATACTTTTCAGCATAAACACATAAGGTCATTATAACACAATAGCCTAAGCAAGCATTAACAAAGTCACCTCCCATATATCAAAATAATCATCACAAGCAAAGATAAATGAAATGAAATGTCAGATAAATTAAAACCTATTTCACTAAGCAGTAGATGAAATGAAATATCGTCTAACAACATATTGAATGAATACCTTTGATAGAAATGATCATTCACTAGAATTCACTAACAATCTAAATCTGTATTGACATTTATGTTTGTTTGTTGCCCAAAAAAAAGTTTAAAATAAATAAATAAATATACAAAAGGTTGTAATCAACTTTCTTTTTATAAAAGAAAATAGGGAAAAATTATACTCTCCAACCCTGGAAATCTAATACATACTTCTAAAATCTGATAAAATTTGAAACGTAAAAGAAATTGTAAACTCAAAAATAGTTTAGTTTGCAATAAAATTTAAAGAAGAGAAAATACATACTTATTACAAATTAGAAACCTCACATTAAATCTTATATATCTATGAAAAGCAATTGATTCCAAAATTCAAAATATAAATTACCTTAATCCAACTAACTGTCAAAATCTAATACATACTTCTAAAATCTGGTAAAATTTGAAAAATAAAAGAAATTGTAACTCAAAAATAGTTTAGTTTACAATAAAGTTTAAAGAACACAAAATACATACTTATTATAAATTAGAAACCTCACATTAAATCTTATATATCTATGAAAAGCAATTGATTCCAAAATTCAAAATATAAATTTTCTTAATCAACTAAATCTAACAAATATAAAATATAAAACCAAATCTAATAAATCTAAAATGTAAAACTAAACCTAAGAACAAATCTAACAAATCTAAAATGTAAAAACATCATATAAACTAATAAAAAGTAAAAGTAAAAAGAAATATAAATTTATGAATTATTAACCCTTATCTAACAATCTAAACTTGTATTCTGAACCTGTATTGACATTTATATTTGTTTATTACCAAAAAATGTTTAAAATAAATAAATAAATATACAAATAACTTGCTCTTTATAAAAGAAAGTAAGAAAAAATTATACTATCCAACCTAAACCTGTATTGACATTTATATTTGTTTATACCAAAAAAAATGTTTAAAATAAAAAATAATTATACAAAAGGATACAAGCAACCTGCTCTTTATAAAAGAAAGTAAGAAAAAATTATACTATCCAACCATCAAAATCTAATACAGGCTTTTAAAATCTGATAAAATTTGAAAAATAAAAGAAACTATAAACTAAAAATTAGTTTAAAATAAAGTTTAAAGAACAAAAAATAAAATAAATACTTATTGTAGATTTGAAATCTCACATTAAATCTTATATATCTATTGAAAAGCAAATGATTTCAAAATCCAAAATATATACTTAACTTTTGGTAGCTTGGTCCAATTAAATCTAACAAATCTAAAATGTAAAACAAAACCTGATATAATAAATCCAACAAATCTAACAAATCTAAAATCTAAAATATATCACATAAATTAATTAAAACTAAAAGCCAAAAGAAATGTAAATTTATGAATTATTAACCTTTGTAACAGAAAATGTAAACACCAAAATATTTACATTAATATTTTAAACACAAACAAACAAGAAACAAGAAAAATATAAACCTCAAAATAATTTACAAACCTAATATAAATTCAATAAAACCTAATATAATATATCTGAATAAATCTAACAAATGTAAAATGTAAAATACATCACATAAATTAATAAAAACTAAATGTAAAATGTAAAATACATCATATAAATTAATAAAAACTAAAAGCTTAAAGAAATGTAAATTTATGAAGAAATATAAATTTATTAATTATTAACCTTTGTAACAGAAAATGTAAACCCAAAATATTTACATTAATATTTAAAAAACAAAAAATATATAAACCCCAAAATAATTTACAAATTAAAAATATTGAAATAAAATGACATAAATTAATAAAAAATAAAAGCTAATAAAAATACAAATATAAAATCGAAGATAATCTTCCAACTAAACCTAAAATGTAAAATCAAACATAATCTAAGAAACCTAAACTTATTTGAATAATATCCACATCAACAAAATTTAAACTACCTGTTATCCTTTAATGGCATAGAAAATTTTGCAGCATATATAATGTAGAACAGTATATTTACTAGAGCAATAATAATTAAATAATATAATAAAACCTAACACTGAAATATATTCTAAAAATAAAAATAAATTCCAGAATTACTCTAATATGCAGGAACACAATGTTTTTCACAAAATTAAATACAATACATACCTTATTGGAACACCATTGTCAAGTTGATTGTGAAATTCTTCTCCCTCCACCACAACAATCCAAACCCAGAGGCTATTCTTCTTTCCACCACAACATTCCACATGAAGACACAAAACTTAAAGAAACACACCCAAACAAATACAAACATAATCCAAATAGAAAAGAAAAACAAATAAAGAATAAAAATAAAAGAACAATTAAAAAAAACGTATTAATAAAAAGGAAAAAGATAAAAATAAAAAATAAAAAAAGCATGGCCATGCTTCAGAAAAATAGAGAAAATACAATTCTACAAACATTCAAAAAATACCCTAAATTCAACTTTCGGCTCCGCTCCCTAATCGGTTCAACTCTCCTGTCCTTGGCTCCGTTCCAAAAATCGGCTCAACTCGGCAGAGCCGTCCGAGTGCAGAGACGGCTCCTCTTTCAGTTTTCTTTTTCTCATATCTTTTCTTTTTCTTTTTCTCATATCTTTTATCCTCGGCTCATCTCTGCAGGCGACTCTTTACAGTTTGACCGCTAGGCTCGGCTCGGTGGCTCTGTTGCAGAATGCTTGCTCGGCTCGGTGGCTCTCCACTTTTATTCTCAACTCAGCTCGGCTTTGCTCTGCCCAGAGCGATTCGAATGCTCAGCAGCTCAGCTCGGCTCTCGGCTCACTGACCAGAGCGGTTCAAATGCCCGGAGGCTTCTATTTCACTTTCCGTTTTCCAACAAGAAGACTTCCCTCTCCGATTTTACACAATACGAATGCCCAAACTAAATGATATGCTTTTAAATCCGATGACAGTCTGTCATAAGTTGTCCAATATAAAGCTTTAATATGTTTTTAAATCCGATGACAGCCTGTTATAAGCTGTTCAATTCAAAATTTGAAATCCGTTTGTTAATATTTTAAATTCACTTAGAAATTGTCACATAACCGTGAATTCAGTGAGAAAAGGTTTCTAAAATTTTTAAATTTTACATAATACGGTAGGCCAGGTGGCGGTTTTTAAATTTTTATAATAATGTGAGCGGTATATTTCAGTGGTTACATATTTGTTAATCATTTTTCTTTTGGTTTTGGTTTTTTAACCACTTATTTTTGTCTAAAATAAAATTAGTTGTTCGTTGATATTCTAAAATAGAATTAAAAGCAACTATTACAAACTTTCATTTTAGGATACCATCTCTGATCTTATCTATATAACAGATCCAAAAAAGTAACTTAAAAAAATGGTTAAAAAACAACACAAGCTTTCTCAATTAAAACCATCCAAATATACCGAAAGAGAATATAGAATATATATAATAAAAGAAATCGTGTTAAGAAAAAAAAAATATAAACTTGAAGTACATACAAATTTTAAAAACTTAATATAACAAAAAAAACTAAATCTTAAATATTTTTAATATATAAAATTCATAATAGAAATGAAACTATTTAAAATATTATTAAAAAATCATATATACATTAAAAAAAATATATTAAAATTCCTAACATAAAGGAGTAAGCTGTCTACTCGACCATTTGCATCGGGCCCACTTGACTCCGTTGGGTAATAGATTACTCTGTTATCCTTCTGTGTGACAGTGAGACCAAGAACAGCAGATTCTGCTTCTTTTCTTGCATTTTCATTGCAGATCAATTCTACAACAAACTATTATTACACTCCGATATAATGCAATAATGAAGAATATTAATTTACCAAATCAAATTGAATCTACAGAGTGAACCAATCTAAACATAATCTGAAATTGTGTTTTAAAAACTTATAATTTGAAATTCAATTGTTATGGATTTGATAACGCCAATGTTCTCTATGTATGCTAGTTTAAAACTTTAACCTTTGTGATCATGAAGGATACAGAAACAAAGGAGTTGATTAATTGTTACAAGGAAGTTGGTAAAACGTTCCAAGTTTTAGATCTTTCCAATTATTTTTATGGAGTTGACTAAAATTATACAGTTCTAAACGTATATTTGCAATTTTCATAGAAGTTCCAATCAAAACTTACAATTTTAAACTTGCACTTAAAAAACAAGATTTTTCATGGCTAAACTTATGGATAGATGAATTTGAGAGCGCATTTGGTGTGAAAGTAAGTGTTAAAAATATTTATATAAAAAAATTATATCAACTTCAAATATCTTTATTTCTTTAAAAATTTATAATTTACATAAATTTATGTTTCATGTGTGTACAATTATTATACACATACCCAATACAACATAACACGACACAAACACATAATATTAAAGTTTTTAATTGTAATATAATCATTAGTTTTATTTTCTATAAATTTTTAAGATGCAACATAAACACATAATATTAAAAATTTTAATTGTAATATAATCATTAGTTTTATATTATATAAATTTTTAAAATGTAAAGTAAACACATAATATTAAAATTTTTAATTGTAGTATAATCATTAGTTTTATATTATATAAATTTTTAAAATGTAAAGTGATTATAGAATTGATTTTGAAATAACACAACACAAACACATAATATCAAAGTTTTTAATTGTATTATAATCATTACTTTTATATTATATAAGTTTTTAAAATGTGATGTGGTTATAGAATTGATTTTGAAATGTAATGTGTATTATAGAATTAATTTACATTCATATAAAATTGTTGTTATGTGATATTTAAGATAAATTAATTTGATGTAGACTAATAAAAAATATTGCAAATGTTAAGTTTATAATAAATTCATTTTATTTTGGAAATGTAATGTGCATTATAGTAGATTAATATAAAAATGTTGCCATGTAATGTTTAAGATAAATTGATTTGATATAAAATAATAATAATAAATGTTGCAAATGTCATGTTTATAATAAATTGATTTTATGTAAGTAATGAAAAATGTTGTAAATGTAATATTAGTAATAAATTCATTTATTTATTATTATTTGTCGCGAAAGATAGAAATGGCAAGCGCAGGTGAGCTCTGGAAGTTTTGCTGCATGAAACCCTAGCTCTCTTTCACTCTGGTTTTTTTCCTTTCTCTCAGCCCTCTCGTTGACTGATGGGTGTTACCTTACCTTCTTGTTGCTACTGTGTTTAGGTTTTCCTAGTTTTTTCTTATTAGTCGTTCTCTGGTAGTTTTTTCTTTCGCATTGTATTCTCTTGGTGTGGATTCGGAAGGCATGGGCCCTATTTTTTCCTAGGGTTTTGTCTGGACTGTTGTCTTTAGTCTGGGTGCCCCTTTTCATTGTTTTACAACCTGTAGGTTTTGTTGCTCCTCGTTTTAGGGAGTTGTTTTGATGCTTACTGTTCTTGCTCCTTGGTCCCTTCCTGCGATTACTTTGTAGCATGATTCTCTTTTACATTTTCTTTCATTATTCTGGTGAGGTGGGGTCTAGTATTATTTTTTACCACACAGGAGTCAAGTCTGTAGGTTGCAGGCCCATTACCAACCTATGGTCTAAAAAGTGGGAACTATCGCATTCTTTGTGCCTTTCTTTTGGGTCAGTGTGACAGACTTATTCTTTGTCTCTTCTGGTGTCAGTTTCCTTTTGTTTTCCTCTGAAGTCCTGCTGAGTTTCTTCCTTCTTTTTGTTTAGGATGGCACTCATCCCTGTCACTCTTCTGGGTTTTCGTTCCAACCCTGCGGTGAGGGTCCACTTTTCGAAGAGGTTACCGACTTCTAGATTTACTCCTTCTGAGGTTGGTGGTGCTTCTGTTGGGGTTCCCCGTGATGACGTTTCCCCCTATTTTTCTCCTAGGGGTGTGCAGGTCGTGTCAGCGGGGATTGGTCGCATTCCAAGGGTTCCTCGTGGCTTACATTCTGCTCCGTCGAAGCTGTTGCATGTGTCTTTTGAAAAGGTTAAGGTGGGTCGACCTATCTATGTCTTTGGTAATGATGTCACTGTTGACATGGTGGGTGCCCTCTCTCAGAGTGCGTTAGTTAGGCGCTTCGAGTATATCAAGCCATCATGGGGGGAATTCCTTTCCTGGGTCCGTGAATGCTGGAAACCTATCCTGAAATATGTTTTGAAGGTTTTGTCGTTGGTCAATGGGTGGTTCTTATTTCAATTCATGACCCCTGAGGACCGCGAGTTGATTGAATCCTAGTACTGGATTTGGGGCCATGGTTCTTTGGTCCTTGGGCCTTGGCACATCGGATTTAACCCTCTCATAGAAGTTCTGGTTAGGAGGCAATTTTGAGTCCTTTTGCCAGGTTTTCTGGTTCAATGTTGGAATTTTTAGGGTTTCCTCTAGAAGGCTAATGCCATTGGGATGTTCATTCTCATGGAAGATGAATTTATTCTAGGATGCGAGCGTCTCATGCCTCGTATGCTAGTTGACCTCGACACCTCGGAGGATTTACCTGTGGATTTGGAGATTTTCTGGGAAAATGGGTCGTTCATCCAGCGCTTCAACTACTAGAAGGTGGCCTTTTGATGTCACCTCTGTCGGGAGATGGGACATGCTAATGCACATTGTCCTCGAATTCATGGTGGTGGATTTGTGACTAGCTATGGAGGTCAGTCGCAGGACTCTGTTGATCCTTCCAAATATGTTGTGTTTCCACTTCCTTTGGATAAACCATTGGCCCTCGACTTTGTTGGTAAGTTTGCTTACATTTGTCTCTTTTGCTTAAATTTTTACCTGCTAAAGAGATCATGTCCTCTTCCGGGTTTGTTGGGGTCTGAGGGTCCTCCTCCTGTAGTATGCACTGGGATTCCTCCCTTGCCTTTCAATTTGTCTCTTTCTGATGGGAACTGGGATAGTGGTCAAGACCCTGTTTTAGGGCTAGAATGTGGGTCTATTTCTCCTTCTCCTTACTGTCTGGTTGATTTCCTGCCTTTGCCTTCTGCCTCTTTAGGAGGTTTGAATATTGCTCTATCCTCCTCTCCTCTAAGAAACGCGAGTCTCTCTTCAGACTCCTCTCTGGAGATGGGTCGGTCTCCTCACTCTTCTACAGATGTGGCTCTTGGTGTCCAATTTCCCACTATTTAGGGTTGCATCCCTAATCCTGTCTTTTCACCGCGGGAGTCGCCTCACTCTGAAACCCTAACCCTTCCTCCTTAGAATATGGGTTTTGTGACGGTGCGAAAACCTAAGAAACCTCACAAGAGGGATTTTCAGGGTGTAAAAGGGGATATTCATGACAAGTCTTTTGTGAATCCTGCAGTAGCCAGTCTCTCTTCAAGGGGTTTACCTAATGTTACTACTTCTTCTTCCTCCAGGGCACTTAGAGCAAGTTATGCCCCCCCCCCCTCTGGTTCCCTTATGAATCTTTTGTCTTTTAATATTTGTGGGCTGGGTGGGGGCCTGAAATGCGCCACCTTTAAGTGTCTACTTGATTCTATTTGTCCTGGTGTAGTTTGTCTACAAGAGACCATGTCATCTGCTTTTGATGCTTGTCACTTCTTTCTGAGTCTAAGGCCCGGTTGGTTTGTTAGTGTGGTGGATTCAGATGGTCATTCTGGGGATTCCTGGTGGCATGGAACCCTTGCTTGGCTAATTTCAGTGCATATGTCACTTGTCCAAGGTTACTTTTGAAAGGGAAATTTATTAATCTTGATGTGTCGATTCATCTTCTGAATATCTATGCTCCCTATTCGCAGAGGGAATTGTTTTGGGATTCGATGGTGCTCTCGGGAGATCTTACTTTGCCTAACCTCATTATGGTGGGGGATCTGAACTTTACCTAGTTTGCTGAGAAGGTTTGGGGTTTCGATCATGATTTTGATCCTCTTGCTGGATATTTTTAGACTATTTTTTATTATGCAAAACTTGTGGATATTTCTCCTTCTATTCTATCACCGACTTGCTCCAATGGACGATGTGATGTTGTAAGGATTTCCAAGAGACTTGATCACTTCTTTATGGACGAAGCCTTATGTGATCTATTGGATTGTTACCATAGCTGGCATTACTTGACGGGATCCTCAAACCATAAAGCGATCATTCTTCAACTTGAGTTTGATTCTTCAAAGACTGATTATCCTTTTAAACTTAACCCTATGTGGCTCGAGGATGCCGATTTCAATCATTTGATCCACGCTCAATGGGGCCTTTTGCATATGGAGGTGTCGTCCCATTACTCATCGAGGCAATATTTTTTATTCAAATTGGAGAATCTAAGGCCTCTGGTTCGGTCCTGGGAAAGAAATGCTAAGAAGCAGGCTGATCGGTCATTGGTGGAAATTGAAAGTGCTATCTCTAAGCTGGAATCTGATGTGGCATTTTCTTACCTGCTTCTGTTTGTTCTGAGAAAATTCAGCAACTAATGGCTCAAAAGCATAAGTTTTTTCTTATGAAGGAAGAGTCTCTTAGGAAAAAAAGTTGAGCCATTTGGATGTGGGTGGGTGATGAAAATTCGCGCTACTTCCACTAGTTTGCTAATAAGAGAAGGATCACGAACACCATCTGGGAAACCTGGGGGGTTGATGGGGTGATGGTTGGTGACCAGGAGGCCATTAAGTCAGAGGTTGTGTCCTTTTTTTCTCATCTTTACCAAGATCCCAAAAGTCATAATCTATCTGAGCAGTCGGAGGTCCTTCATAATTTGTTGCGTTATTTTATGGAGGAAGATCAACAGTTGGTGGGGGGGCCTATCAGTTCTGAGAAGGTTGAGGTTTCGCTAAAAGCTTGTGCTAGGTATAAGAGTATGGGCCTGGATGGGTGGACTATGGAATTCTATTTTCATTTCCTTGACTTGTTAGGTGGTGATTTGGTGCTTTCCATTGAAAACTCTTAGGTTTCAAGTATTATTCTGTCTAGTCTGAATCATACATACATTACTCTGTTCCCAAAATGGATTGTCCTTTATCATTTTTGGAGTTTCGTCCTATTGCTCTGTGTAACTTGTTATATAAACTTATAACAAAGATTATGAAAGACGTTTTGGGGATGTTTATGTCAGATGAGAAATTTGGTTTTTTGTCAGGTGGACAAATCATGGATGCAGTTGGTATAGTACAAGGGACTCTTCACTCTATTAAGTCTAAAAAGTTGTCATCGATTCTTTTGAAATTAGATTTGCAAAAGACCTGTGACAAAGTTGATCGGAATTTTCTTCATTTGATTCTGGTTCAGATTGCCCTTCCACTAAACATCGTGAGGTTGATCCTATCTTGTGTTTGCAAGACATCTTTCATTGTCCTTATCAACGGGATGCCGACTGCTTTCTTTCATATATCAAGGGTTTTGAGGCAAGGGTGCCATCTTTTTCCCTACCTATTGTTGTTGGTGATCAAGGGTCTCAGTTTACTATTCGGTGAAGCTAAAGCTGAACGTTCTATAAAGGGTGTCAAGGTTGTTGGAGGTCTTTTCATTACTCATACCTTCTTTGTGGACGATGTTATTATATTTGGTTCTAGAAGCATTGAGGAGTGGTTGCAACCAAATGTCTTATTGACCTCTTTTGTAAGCTTTTGGAATATCCATCAGTGCCCATAAATCATGTTTCAAAGTTTGTGTAGCATCCCCATAAACAACAATAATAAATTTCCCAAAAAAATAATGACTTATACCTTCAATACCATTAGACAACTCTTACGACTCCTTTTAAAACACATCCTCTAGACTGCAGTCTTGTTTTCAGGATACCCCTACACTATTGTTAACCATTCATGACACACACACATTTATGTAAAACATAAACCTTATGGCAGAATATTTTTCATTTCCAATATGGAATAATCCTTTATCTTGTAACTATAACAGTAATATTCCTACCAGTCTAATCTTAATAATAAACACTGACCCATGTTCAAAACTCATGCATACGTTACATTCAAATCTTTCTTATGTTTCCTCCCAACATAGGATTATTTGTTATTATTTGGTGACATACACATTTAGACACATTTTAACATAAAGAGAACAGAACTCACACACCATGTGCCTCTAAGTGGTTCAAAATCAGTTATTTAATTCACAATGTATCACTAGTACAAAAGCGCAGATTTTTCCATGGAGGTTTTCCACGTTTCTTACTTTTTGGTATAAAATCCAATGTAACAAGAACGAGGTGTCGCTGTATCCACGCCTGGACTCTTAGCCGTCTCTATATCCACGCTTGGACTCTTAGCCATCGCTATATCCACGCCTAGCCGTCGCTGTATCCACGCCCTGACTTTCTACCGTGAATTGTAAACATTAGGTTGAAAGAACAATATTTGAATATAAGTGTTTAACTTATTCCAATTTCCTTAATGAAATCCAAAGGTTGAAAGGATAAAATATTTAACAATCGACACTATAAATTTTGTAGACTCTGACCCCTTCGTTTTCCTGTCAGCCTTCTAATAATGGAAACAATAAGTACAAATTGTCTCCCAATATATGTAAACAAGGGAATCCCCTAACGGATGTTCATGAATGAGGGACTGGGAGTGCAGTGAGCTAGCAAAGAACATGATTTCAACATCCTTGCTATCGCAAACCTCCCAAACGTGTGTTTATGATTAGTCTCCCTTGTTGACTTTGGTAGACACTAGACACCCAACTTGTAGTGATATTTGTTGGAGAATTTTAAGTTCTTCCTTATAGTGGACTAATAAATACTTAATATTTTTGATAGGGCTAATAAACTCGATATAGATTGGTAGGACTATCCATAATCTACCTAAAATTGAGGATTTTGTTTGATCACTTCGAATAGGAGTATAAACTTGATATACATTGGAGGGACTATCCATAATCCACCTAAAATTGGGGCTTTTGTTTGATCACTTTGAATTGAGCATCTGGGGAGGACATGATTCAATTCTAAAAATAACTGTTGAACTTAGGGTTAATAAAAAATTTGTTTCCTGAAAGCATTAGGTATTACATTCTTGGGTTTTTATTTTAGGTAGGCCCAATCACACTTGACCAATAGAGCCACCATCAAGCGGAATCAATCCTCCATTCGAAGGTCCTTCCAAATTCCAATGCCTTATTTTATCAACGACATAACAATTGAGTATTTCACCGGCCCGACAAATTTGTCCCTTATCTAAGTTCAATAAACTATATGCTCCAGGGATCCGGAGAGTACCTGGTTTACCTCACTAATTCCATGTAAATGTTGAATCACTTGGGATTTCTTCTTATTGTCATTTCTTTTCTATACATTGTTTTTAATAAATAATAAAATTTTGTTGCACACCTACCGTTTCAAATGAAAAGAAAAATTTATTTTTACATGTCAACATTGAAAGGGCTCAATTTCTCACAACCCTTCAAAGTGAAATGAAACCCTACCCTTCAAATTTGATCCCTGGTCGGAATGAAATTGGTTTTGTCTCGCCCATATTCCCGCTAATATTCTTTGCATAAATTCAAAATTTGCAGACACATGCAAGTTCCATCGCTGGCTGATCCAAATCGTAATGCAGAACCAGAATGGGATTGCACGAATCCGATGTACACCAAATCTTACGCATCTCTGCTACAAGCGTGTACTCACATGAAATCACTTGAAATTCTACACACCCATTTGATCATAAGCAAGCTCGAATAGAGCCCTTTTTTGGGTGCCAAGCTCATGACCATGTACACCATGTTCGGCTGGGTCGAGGATGCACACCATGTATTTTAGCTCGTATAAATACACTATTCAAAGCAGATAAAGAACCAAGTAGATAGTTTAAAGAAGAGGTGCCTAGTACATGAAAAATTACTTTTTCCATTTTAGCTAGAAAAGGCATCATTACGCTTCCCAGTTTGCTAATCTATTTCACAATTGCTACACATTTGTTTTCCAAACTATTTAATGGAAATCTATAAGCATTAATTTCATTTATGTTGCATGTTTGTCACATATAGGTATCAATTGTTTCTTTGCTACTCTCAAATAACATTCCTCTCTAATTAAAAAAACCTCTCTACAACAACAATAACATTTTACTCAAACTATAAGCAATGAATTTCCATTAAAGAACCCCCACATTTGTAGAAATCCTAGCACCTGCTACTACCTCCTACCTTTCTTCTCATAATTAAGGTGCAATGTGGATACACGTTAAGCTTAAGAACGAAATATATAGAAGAGTTCTCACAATCTTTACTATGGAAATCTCAAATGACATCATATCATAGGTTCAAGATGTAGATACCTCTCAATAAGATTGGGATACATTGAAAAATTGCTAAGAAACCTATAACACAAACCCTGAACACAAAGTGGCGAATGAAATGGAGAGAAGAAAATTGGCGGGAGTTTTGCTTCCGCCCTCAAATCCCCAATATCACTAAAGACTTCGCAGCAGAAAAACACCATTGTCATTTGATTACACTTCATATCCTTCGCAGCCGATATTATTTTCTTTGTAAATTTCATCCAAAAACCCTTGTTCTCTGCGGGGATTAACAAAGTAGAGAATAAAGATGTTTGGCATGCAGAGTCAGTCGGATGGAGGTTCTCTATTCTCAAGAGGTGGTTTTATGCCCTCTCAGGCCACCCAAGCCTAACGAAGGCGGTTTTTCCTCTGTGAGGGTAAGCGGATTTTCCTCTCAGCTTAGGCAGTTTTAGGGCTTTCAACCTTTGCATGTTTTGGCAATTTAAGGAGCCCAACATTCAATCAAGCATGGATGGTTTTGCAGAAAAGTGGTACCAGCACCGGGCTTCTTCCATTGACGGTAAAATCAGTTATAGCTTCCTTAACCTGTTCCAAACATGTATTTCTTGTATAAGTAAAACTGTATTGCAGTATACGATTTTTTTTCCTGTTCTGGGTCAATGAATGAAGGAAAGAATGGGAATAACGTGCTTGTATTATTTCTCATTTATGTTGATTTTGTATATTTTGAAAATTGTATCTGGATTCTTATGAATTCTTTGATCTTATGTGTTACAATTAGGCAGACACTCCTAGACGAAGGTGAGATGTGTCACCATTTGTGTCTGATAATCTGGCTTTAGTAATTCATGTTTTCAAACCACATCTTATTGCCATTGAAAATAAATTTGTATTTTATGAAGGACATAAAGGATGCTTTGAGAATGAGCATATTCTGCTTTGTTGAAATCACAATTTTGCAATTATAAAATGTAATTTTATTGCTGGACTCACTACATATATTCATGGTCTCCTTCCCCTAGACATAGATATGTGCGATCTCGCTCTTATTCTAAGTCTGCATCTCTGTCTCGATCCCCGTCTCGGTCTCATAGTCCTGTGAGGAGGTAAGTGCAATGTC
>LPNX010816644.1:193453-229503 GCA_001517045.1 Pseudotsuga menziesii | reverse complement strand
TTTCTAGTCTTTTTTAAAATGACAGTTAGTACATTGTGGACTTAACTATTTTCTATTTGGGATTTTAACCACATGATATACCCATGATTCTAAATAGCCTATTCCTATTTTTAAATCTTCTCTCCAACAAACCAAAGCCCAAGTTCAGTTTTTAAAGCAGCAGTAAGGATATGATAGCTGGTCTCGTTAAAGAGAACCCCAAAAGTATGGAGATAAGGAGAAAAGATATCCATTTTAGAGCTCGTTCTCCAACAGAAGCTTGCCAAAGATAACAACTCTGGGACATAGTTCTCTAATTGATGTCCAACCTCAAATTCTTCATACAACATGGTAGTGGGATGTGGAGAGACCAAAATTCTATCCCTTGAGCACTCATTTGAAACATTATATGCAGACTCTCAGATTATGACTCGGTATATCCCAGTAAAAAATGTGCTCAATCAACCGACTGGTGATAGGAAGTGTTTAATGCTTCCAGCAGTGACGGAGAAACAGACCCAAGGATGGCACATCTCATAGGTAATTTTGTCCCATGAAAGGATATTCCCTTTTTAAACTCTTATCATCAGTCAGTACTAAAATGATTAGCGTGAAGTATGGCAGTAGTAATCTTATTATTCATTATACACTGTACAATATATCAAGAGAACAGGAGGTTATCTTTATTTGCTCTGAAATGCAGTCTAGCTTGCATAGTTGAAAATATCAGATTCAGAAGTATAGGTCTTGCTAGAAAAGAATAACTCAGATTTATTTTCAGATTCTCAAAAGCTGAAATTTTTTTTTGTTAAAATGGATACATGGACTTCTCTTCAAAGTCGTGGAAGGCATCAAGAATGGGAAGCAAACATCCTGCCTATCAGCTGAGAAGAAGCTTACCTCTAGTGGAATATTTACAATGAAGCACCACTTACTAGAAAAGGAAAAGAATAAAACTGTATTAAACACAATTCAACCAAATGAGGATAAGCTAGGAATCAAACCCTCAGGCCTGAGCATTTTCTTTAACATAAAAAAAATCATGTTGAGAGTATATCTAGAATGATATTTGCCAGCTGTGATAGCTCCCCTGTATGGCCAAAATGAACATTATGGCGCAGGATTCTGCTAGAACTTATGAAGTATTCAATTTCAAGCAACTTGTCTCTGCCCAATTCAGGACTCCATGGCAAAGCACCAGCTTCCTTAACATCAATATCTGATAGAGTGATCCATCCAAGTACAAAACAATATCTTTCAAGTATAAGCTCATGCACTTGGGAAGCTTCCCTATTCTGCCACACTTCCAAAATGCGACAAACAATAGAATAGAGATCAGACCAGTTTAAACCCAAATCTTGAAGAATTTTGTGTTCTACAATACCGCAGTTATGAACCCCACTAACGTCAATCAGTTGCTGAAAGAGATCAGCCATTCCATGCTCTTCTGTGACTCCCTCAGCCATTCCATTCCAACTGTCTCTGCTTTATGACATGGAGACACAAATGATGGTGATGATAATAATAAAAATCAAGAAAAAAGTAAAAATGGCCAAGCTTTGATACCCAAATGAACAACTCTGTACCTGCTGGAATTGTTCCATTGAAATTGGATTCTCATGAACCAAGATACTCTGTAATGATGTGCAGTCTTTGAGCAAATTTTGAGGAAGTTGTATAGTAGATGAACAATTTCATAAGAATTTCTCAACAAGATGTTGAATAGTTTAACAGCACTGTCATCAGGTTCCAAAATGATGTATCTTGAAGAGGAATTGTGCATGAGATCGTAGTACTGTGCTCTATCTGGGTTATAATTTAATGAATAGAACTCAGAAACAGACATAAAGGGAATTAGATTCTTTAAATTTTAACAATACTCATGCCTAGGGGCTTGGGTATATCATATATGTTAAATTCAATTTTTTTGAAGATTCAACAGCAAAGGCATAAGAAAAAAGGGCAGCAGTAGTAAGCAGATGCATATTACAAGAAATGGTGAAGATGGATGACCCTATGAGAAATTGTTTTTCTGGAAATTTGAATTGTTAATGATTTAACATAGTTATTATTACTACTTTTTTTTGGGTAAATCATAGAGACCACTAGAACATTACATTATAAGACCTGCAAAAATAATAGCTTGTTCCTAGCCGTATACATGGCATAGCTTGTTCCTAGCAGTATACATGGCATAGCTTGTTATTATTACATGGCATAGCTTGTTATTAAATACTATGTGCATTTCATATTAATTTAATGGATTTTCAGTTCGCACAGGGTAGTGGTGTATTGAATTTGGTGTCATTGCTTTATGTGCAGGAAAGGTATTTCCTCTTCAGCACTACCGTACAAGAGGACTCCCCCAAGTTGGCTAAAGATTTTCTCTCAAGATGTAAGTTGCAGATGCTATTTTAAAGTTTTCTGTTTGCGTTTTGATGATTTTTGCATGTGGTTTTGCCTACTAGGTGATGCTACTAATGTAATATTAAATTTTAGAATATTTGTGATGCTACTGTTGTTTTATGGTAATATTAGATCTTCACATATCGGTGATGCTACTATTGTATATGGTAATGTTAAATCCTATCATATCGGTGATGCTACTATATTGTAATATTAAACCTTAGCAGACTAGTTATGATTTTGTTTAGATGTTTTTGTATGAATCTTATTCATTGTGGCTTGACTATTCCGAATCTTCCTTGATTTTCACTACCAAGTTTAGTGATTTCTCCAATAAATTAATAATGCATATCTCTAGCGTGGCATTTGAAGGCATTGTACCTATAACTTTCCATATTGTCTTTTTTATCTGCATGTTAGTCTGGTGAGTGATGGATATTTTATCCATTAATCGGTTCATCATTGCTACATCCTCATTGCTAATGCTCTCTTGGATATTTTGCTTTTCCAGGTTGAAGATAGTATCTGTAATTTCGCGAAGAAGGGTTTGACCCCCTCACAAATTGGTGTAATCCTTCATGACTCCCATGGAATTGCACAGGTGAAGAGTGTCACTGGCAGTAAAGTCTTGCGAATACTGAAGGCTCATGGTGTATGCTTCAATATTTGGTTTACCACAATGATAGTGGGATTTTTTATTTCTTTCTCTTGGCTTGTAACTTAGAGCTTTTATATTGTATTGTAATTTACGAAATTTCAAAGTTTTTAGAAGTTATTCTAAGAGTTTGGGATCCTTGTAGGCCTTGCACCAGAAATACCTGAGGATCTGTACCATCTTATTAAGAATGCAATTGCTGTCAAGAAGCATCTTGAGAGGAACCGAAAGGATAAAGATTCTAAGTTTCGATTGATTTTAGTGGAGAGTAGAGTCCATCGGTTAGCTAGATACTACAAGAGGGTCAAGAAGCTGCCCCCTGTCTGGAAATAGTAAGACATTTTTATTCCCTTTGATTTCTTTCTTGTCCATCTTAAGCACATGACATATTCATGAAATAATTGCATTCTTTTGTAATTGCCATGCCTAAGTGATCATTTATTAGGATATGCGGGAGTGTACGAAAAATTAGGATGGTGGGAAGTTTGTGATTTGTATTTTATCGTTTTGGCAATAAATATATGATTTTTGTTTTGTGCAAATTTTTGGTCATCGTTAATCATACTCAACTGTTAGAAGCTTATACATAAATAGTATCCCAAACGACAACTACATGAATTTTCAATGTTTGTATGTTTAATATGTAAATTGTTACTAGTGTTTAACCATGAAATAATTGAATGACTTGCATGTCAAAGGGAGCAATGTGAATTTTTGTGGCTTCTTAGGGAATTATATTTATCTCAATAAAGAAATTAGACATCACTGTCATGTATGAATGCTGATACCAAAGATAACTCCATTAGTTTATTTAATTGACAGGTTATTCTTTCCTTTGTATATACTGATTCTTTCTAGCATTAGTTGTTAATTAGTCTTGTATGGACTTATATGGTATCATTTGCTATGTGATTGCAGTGAATCTGCCACCGCCAGCACTCTTGTGGCATAAGATTCTAATTATCACTGGGAACAATTGTGGAGATATTCTTATGTGGGGTATTGCAAGAGCAACCCATTGTTGCTGCAGCAGCTAATTGGCCTTTTACAGAACTGCATCAATTATTCTCACCATATTTTAATGTTCTATGTTTTGAGTCTTGACAATTTGGGAGTATTGAACGTTAAGAGCCATGGGAAAGAATATTACTAGGTGTATGGATGGAATTCTAGCCGGCATCCTCAAAAAAGCTCCCAACATTTTAGATTCCATCCATGTAATGAAGCTTAAATCTCAAGGAGATTTATTTGTATTGTTGAGAATGCCCAGTTAAGAGATTTAGAACAAGGAAAGTGGGTTCATGGTTACATGATTAAAAGTGGATTTCAGGCTGATGTTTTTGTTGAGACTGCCCTTGTAGACATGTATGCCAAATGTGGGTGTATAGGCTTCAACCTGACTGTTTTTATGCTGCCCCCCTGTAAGAGTTCTTTTTTGTCGTAGTAAGCTTCAGTTCACTTGATATTTAAAGCTGGCAGCATATGCTTGAGTTCGTATTTTTCATGCTGATATATTTTTTGTCTGAAATTATCTCTTATAGTAGGGACTGTTTCGATGCAATGTATGGATGCAAGATGGTCAGTTATGTATGCAAAAAAGCTATTTTGTATAAATATTTCTTCGATTATAGCAAAATCCAAAGATATATCAAACCATTATTTTGTGACTGTTACTATAAGTCTATTATTTTCTCTGAAGTTTTCTTCTTAAATAAATGCAGGCATTATTTTCAATTGCCAATTATTGCTTCATTTGTCCAAATCTTGGAGCCCAACATGGTATGGTAGAAATTGTATTTGCTTCAAATTTAAGCTGAAACATTCGCAAACTAGGAGGCAATTTTTGTGTCTTGGTTGCACATTTTAGATGCTAAAGGCACGTCGCATTATAAATGGTGTTCAATATGTAGTTTGTACTATTAAGGCACTAGATAATGAGAAAGCCAGTTGTCATGCATGACATTTTTAGGAGTTATAGCTTCCCCCAGTATGGCCATTTACTGTGTGAGCTGGCTTTCAATCTTTTCTTTTTAAGACCACACTGACTTCATATTCTCTGCCAAATATGGAATGTGGATCTCCAGATCAATGAAGAAGGAGAAATCACAGGAACTTTTCCTAGTCTACCCATCGCAATTCCTGGGGTTTGCATTTTTTTTTAAACTTATACAAAGCATGGATATAGCGACGGCAAGGCGTGGATATAGCGACGGCAAGACATGGATACAACGATAGCAATGCGTGGATATAGTGACGAAAAGGCATGGATATAGCGACGGCAAGGCGTGGATACAACAACGGAAAGGCGTGGATATAGCGACAGAAATGCGTGGATATAGCAACGAAAAGGCATGGATACAGCGACGGCCAGGCGTGGATATAGAGACAGAAATGCGTGGATATAGCGATGGCTTAAACATCTAACGAAATATAGAACATTTTCGCTCTTGCAATGCAAATTAGGGGTCGTCTCTATTGCGACGAAATTGTTTCCACGGAAAAAAAACACTTAGACATGGCAATATCCATGCTTTTCCGTGGATATTGCCACGTTTTTCCATGGCAAAATTGATCACTTGTACTAGTGATCATGTTGTGTCTACTGTCAAAGGTGCAGGGTTATAACATTACCACAACCACACACACTGTTGTTCCTTTAGAGTCTATTCTTATATCAATATGCACCTACAACCTTGTTAATTATTCAGGACTCACACATATATAAATCACTCGAGCTATGGGAGAGTCTATTGCATTATCATCTTTCTTTAGATTAATATTTTTCTAAAGAAGGCCTTACCTTGAAATCACGATAAAATACATCCCCAAATTGTGCTACAAATACTGATCTTAATAACAACATAAACTTTGTGGTCTAAAAGTTGATCTCAATAGAGAATTATTTCTATGCATCTTTTGACTATCAATTGAATACATATTCCAGTTTTCTTTAACCATTTTCAGCATTCATTTACCTGCGACTAATAGATGGGATTCTTAAGTGATTAATTTCACTTATTTCAATGGTTGATCTTTATCCGTACGATATATATATATTACCATCACTTTAAGCGAAAGATACTTTGTTTTAATTTCAAAAGGCTAACCACTTTAATATCAACCAAAACAAACATAGAGGCTTCCATCAACATTATATCAGTCATCCTAAAGTAATTCCAATACATTAACGTTTATAACTTAACGGGGTAAGGTACAAACATTTTAGAGTGTCCATAAAACAAATCTAGTGTGCGGACAAAGTAACCATAAATTTCCTTGATTATCCTTTTAAAATAATTGATTCATTTCTCAAAACAATGTCATGAGTGGACAATATTGATATACAAGGAAATAAAAAACATCAAAACACAAGAAAACAAGAGAGACTCCAATGTGTGTGGTTCGCCCAAGTCCTTGGGCTACATCCACCAAACTGTCACATCCTGTGACATTATTTTATTAAATGATAACAAACTGCAACAACCAGATTATTGTCATACAAAAAGGTCTCCCTCTTCACAGAATAATTTATCAGATGTTGGAAAACTATCCTAACACTCTACTCTCATGAACATCTCTCATTTTGTTCTCTTTCGAAAACCAGCAAGAATTCATCATTACCCTATAATGCATTACCCAAATCTTCGAACGTTGGGTCCATATAAATACATGTAGAAAAAGAAAATGTTCAAACTAATAAAATAAGACCAGCTCACATGGATTCATGTCGACTAAAATAGGCAGTTTTTATAAACTTATAATGCTAACTATAATTATTCTGAGCTTCAAGCTTCTGAATAGAAACTTTTATCACAACCAGAATACGAACTCTGTCGTATTGACCCCGGGTAATTTTTTTTTAAGGATGCAGATCTACACAACCATTCGAAGTCCCTAATGACCTACCGACAGGAATAACAGAGATAATGGTCCGTTCAAATCAATGTCTATCCTTGTAAATATGCCCAGACATAGAGAAATGCGTACATTCAGAAACTAGACCAATCGAAGCACATACTCATCTAGACGCTAGAACGTATTCCTCGTAGAAGTATCAGATCGATAATGCCAATACATAAAAATTTGATAAAAAGTGTAAAGGAATTTCGATGTAGGAATTACTGTATGAATTTTATAATTATAAACTATTTGGCAATGTTTTCGTGTCTAAAAGGATACGACATAGACATCATGGTATTTTATTTATGTATAGCTATAAAACCATTTTGGCAGCGATTTGTATCTAAAGAGTCCAATCTAGACATAACTATATTCAATCCACTCCAAACAGTAGTTTATAGATTCATGGTACTATAAAAACTAATTCTTGCAGTGATTCTGTATCTAGACATAACTGAATTCGATCCACCTGAACAGTAGTTTATAGACTCACGGTACTATAAAACTGATTCTTGTAGCGATTTTGTATCTAGACATAACTGAATTCAATCAACACCGAACAGTAGTTTATAGATTCACTATAAAACTAATTTTTTTGCAGCGATTTAATTTTCCTAAAGACCACCTGGGTTCCTACCAGGCTAAGTAGGATGGTTGCCTTTGTAATTAGTGGATTCAGATCTATAAAAGAACACGGCTGGGTTTTTTTTATTTACCTAAATAACAAAAACATATGCCAATCAAACCATTCCAAAACATATACTAGAAGTTAGCCTAACCTAGATCCGAGTTCGTAACCCACCCGCGGCACTCCTTCAATGCAGGAAATAAAATGGGTCTTTAGCATGCATACAAGGAATACTAAAAGGAATATTTCCATGAAGTAATTCTTTCCTTACTTAATATGAACCCTGAGGAAGTCCGATCATTCAATGCGGCAAGGAAAGGGGCTCCTTCCGTCTGAGCATTATCGGATCTCACTCTATTCACACCACGTTGCAGTCCAGCCATTCAATGAAGCAAGGAAAGGTGCCTTTGCCTACTGACTGTCATACAAACCATTCCCTCGTAGTGCCCGGTCGGGGCTCCTTCAAACTCTGCTACTTCCTTTGTTTTTCCAAAAAAAAAATCGATTGCTACAGATCTTTATAGATCTAAAAGGGTCGCTTGTAGTGGCATTCATTTTCACATGGATCCTATGGATCCCTCCTTCACATAAGAGTTCAAACGGTGTAAATAAAAACTTGCAGATCCCTCAAGGGCGAACTTGCAGATCCCTCAGAAGCAAGAGCTCTCACGCAAGTGTCTCCAAGAGCCCCCATTCCCAAAAGAAATTATTTTTCCCCCCTTCCCTTTTCTTTACACTTGCCCCTTTTTAATAACGTGAGGACGGTTGTTTCCCCTAAGTTTCTCCACTAAAGCTAGCATGTTTTTCCCTACAGCGATTCGGCTTACTATTTCTACGTCCGCCTAATCTGACATCTAAATTCTTGGGAGGAAAAATATGGGGGAAGATCCGCCATAAAATCCTCCATAGGATTCTCTTACAAGAGTTGGTTACTTCTTCCTCCAATTGCTAATTTGGTAGGAATCCAAGATATAATATGTATATATATCATTAAACTTAATTTATTAATTATTAAGGTGACTAATTAATTAATTATTAAAGTGACTATAACATCTAGTCCCTTAGTAATTAATTAGCTTTCCCTTCCTTTGGCTCTTTCAACTTTCAAAAAGTTTCTTGACTGTCTTTGTCGAGACTAAAATGTTGGTACCCTATTTAGAGTTTAGCTAAATAGGTTATAGTATTTTATTTTTCACTTGGGGTTAAATATGGTGAGAATTGAAAAATCCTACGGTCACCATAGTTAAGACAAATACGAAGACTATGGCGTTGAGCTTCAGAGCTCCCTCATCATTCCCTTTTTTCCCTCATGGGTTTAGTAGGCCCCTTTGTTAAATTGTGTTACTGTACTCTGTCTCCTAGGTTTTCCACTCAATTAAATTTTAACTTATATCAGCTGCAGGGTTTTGTTTCTGGTGGGGCCTTGGCCTTGAGCTCCTCACCAAAAACAAGTACAATAACCATTTTTATTTTTACAGAATATTTAGGTCATGAGAGGGATGTTACATCCTCTCCCCCTTAAAATAACATCGTCCTCGATGTTCCTATTTTTCAACCAGTTTCCTTCTTACATTCTGTCGTCCTTTCTTATTTTCATCCTTTTCATCCTGGTCCCTTGTGATCTTTCTGCATCTTCTCAAGTCGCTATCGTTCCAGACCTACAGTTTTTATGCAACAAGTTCGGGTCTAGCCCAATTTTCAATCAATTGATCATGTTCAAAAATAATAAATCAACTTAACATAAGCCATAGATCCTTTTGCATTGTAACAATCTACAATTTTCTAGTTTTCATTGGTGTCATAATACCCAATCATTTTCATAATGAAATTTATTCGTCAATAAAACATAATTACCACCCTTTGGGTGTTGGTTTTATCTCCAACCTTTGGATAGTGATATCATCCTCGACCTGAGGAAATCCTTTCTTCATATTACACATTAAGCATGTAACAGCCTAATTACTTGGAAATTTGTTAACATGTTTTTACATTCGTTTTATGTTTTACAAACTCCCTTGAGTTCCTTTTCCATTCTCGTGTGGAATTACAACAATTTATAAGGTTACTCTCCCTTTTAACCCCTAGTTAAAAGTTTTCTCCTCAGCGACATCAAACAGCATCCTGTCTTCCAGATGTCCAGCTTTGCCCAGGTATTATCCTTGCCACACTATATGCCTAACACCAATGTGCTCATGCGGAAATCACTTGCCTAACACCATTGTGCTCCCGCAGCATATATGCCTAACACCCATGTGCTCACGCAGAAATCACTTTCCTAACACCATGGTGCTCCCACGGCATTCAAATTTTTGTTTTGTTCGTATTTAGTATAAATTTCACTTTGACTATTCGTAACGCACACTTCTTGGTGCTTCACATGACTTTTTCTGTCATTGTCCCGATTAATGACATTGGCCTCATGGTTAATTAACATCTATCGATAAACATAATTTTTCATTCGTTTAATCAACGTTTTCTAAGTTGTAGTGATTGTACCCTTACCATCATTCATGGTTCATACAATCTTATAATTCATTCATAATAAACCACAACTTATTTACAAGTGGATTTAGAATCCATGTCTTACGTTGATCGTGAGATGGTCAGAATCATCATAAAGCCCTGCAATGTCAGTACATAACACCACAATCCACAGTTAAACCTTGGTTCATAGAAACCTCGAAATATGAAATTTAACATGAGATAACAACACTCGTTCTTGAGTGGTTTATATTCCTTATTTAAGCCAGTGAATTTTTTAAACAAATAATCCATTTCAGGTGGTGATGTCTCACGCATAACCTACAAAATTAGTCCAAAATGTTATGCGTCGTTCATTCGCTTATCATTTTCAAATGTTAATAGCAATTTCCCAACACTCAGACTTTAGATCTGCAATTTGATCATTAAGGCAAAGATTTTAAGTATCCAAACTATAATGATTTTAAAGTAAAGATCTTATTCTATCCTTTAGCATTCAGGAAACGACTCAGCTAACAAAATAATTCAGAGACGATTTTTTTTTTCCTTTAGATCCGTTCAACTAGATCGCGTGTTAAGAACATGCATCATATATAAATGCCATAAAAAATTTGTTGGATATACCCCAACCCCAAATCAATGCATTAGCGGAATTTGGACACCTTGATACATTATCAGACTTACGACAAGTCCAACGCTCTACCAGCAATTTTCAACGGCAACGTTTATTAGATCTGTTCAAGCCAACACAATGCATTACATAGATTGTGCCTCAGCCGTTATTAGTTCCAAAGCATATAATTCATAACTAAAATGCGGTATTGAATTCGTACACTATGATCCAAAGGAATTTTCAGACATCGAATCTAGATATGACTTAGATGGAAGGAAATCAAACAATTACGTGTATCAATACATATACAAATATGGTAAAGCATTATTAACAAATGACCAATCGTAGTGATCGAGTCACAACAGTGGATAAGTAATTTAAAATTTAATTCATACCTATCAGCTTTCCCCCTGCAACTCTAAGGTGTCTACGAGTGACAACTACACACATGCAACAAATTTAAAAGCTACAAAATTCTGATTCGTCAAGTGTGATTTAAGATAGCCAATAATTCGTGCATCTGCACCATCCATAAGGTTGATCGAATTCCAAATCAACTAGGTTTTTAGGAAATTCAGGACATAGAAAATATTTTCATTTGGGGATCATATTCATAGGGCCGTGCGTCAACTAGGACAATGGTATGTAGAGTATAGAATGTTTAATCAATGCAGATCTATACCGTATTCTTGCATCATATCTGCTCACAATTTAAACATGTGACAAGAAATTGAAGAAATGTCAAATCTTTTATGTAAAAAAATAAACATAAAAAGAACCATCTTTAGAGAGGCAGTTGCAAGTTGTGTAGCATCAAATTTTTCCTTCAATCAAGTAGAAAAAGCGTGTGAATATGATCTCTAGCAGGCAGTTTTACATTGTTTCTCAATCAGCTAATTGTACAACATTCACACGATTTCCTAAAATTACTTTGTTGTTTGAGAATCTAGATAACATAACCAAATGTCATGTGAGCCCCCTTTTTGTTGTCTTTAATGCATAAAGAAAACAAGAGGATCCCAATATTAGTCTAGAAAACCATCCCGTTAGCCTAATTGTGGAAATATTTCATGGTTAATATTATCATCCGAAAAACATAAACACAAAATTTAAGCAGACGTGGAGCTTCTGACCACATTATTCCTATAATTATCCTGCATTTTTAATCCACCTTTATTCGAGCTGAAATCTGCTAGTTATGATTGCATAGAATTCTTTTCAAGACAGAGAACCCGGCTGAGGGGCCAGAATAACTCCCGGCTCCAATCGAAACCACCACTTATTCCCCAATCCCTTAAGTTCTACTTAAGTCTGCCATATAGGATAAAGTTGGAGCAAGTAACCCCCGACAGTTAGTTAAAATATAAATTCGCAGATACCTTTTTGTAGTTGCCCTTAATTTACATAAGATTCATGTAAGTTTCAGAAAAAGTTGTAACTATTTTAGTCTGACATGCCACAGAATTCGACGTTTTAAACAGAACCATACTTAGACTCCAATAGAATACCCTACTGCAAAATAATTCATTCAAGTTTCAAACATTTGTTGGGAAAATTTTTAGTCCAATTTTTCAATACCTTACCATAAGAATGGGTCATGAGCCATTTGGCTTTGACGAAAGAATTAATTTTGTTATACCTTCTTCCATGATTTTTTCTTTGATCCCCTTCGTTACCTCCTTCGATCTTTGGAGGCTCACTCGGACAACTTATCCCCTCGTTCATTAATGTCATGCATCCACAAATAAAAACAATCGATTGGTTAGAGCTATCCATCTTCATGCATCCTAACTACATGTTGAACCCAAATAGGCCCAAGTGCTGTCACTTTGGCTCTGATACCGTATGTAGCATCCCCATAAACAACAATAATAAATTTCCTAAAAAAAATAATGACTTATACCTTCGATACCATTAGACAACTCTTACAACTCCTTTTAAAACACATCCTCTAGAGTGCAGTCTTGTTTTCAGGATACCCCTACACTATTGTTAACCATTTATGACACACACACACATTTATGTAAAACATAAGCCTTATGGAAGAATATTTTTCATTTCCAATATGGAATAATCCTTTATCTTGTAACTATAATAGTAATATTCCTACCAGTCTAATCTTAATAATAAACACTGACCCATGTTCGAAACTCATGCATACATTACATTCAAATATTTCTTGTGTTTCCTCCCAACAGAGGATTATTTGTTATTATTTGGTGACATACACATTTAGACACATTTTAACATGGAGAGAACAGAACTCACAAACCATGTGCCTCTAAGTGGTTCAAAATCAGTTATTTAATTCACAATGTATAATCATGATGTGTCTACTGTCGAAGGTGCAGGGTTATAAAATTACCACAACCACACACACTGTTGTTCCTTTAGAGTCTATTCTTCTATCAAGATGTGCCTACAACCTTGTTAATTATTCAGGACTCACACATATATAAATCACTCGAGCTATGGGGGAGTCTATTGCATTATCATCTTTCTTTAGATTAATAGTTTTCTAAAGAAGGCCTTACCTTGAAATCACGATAAAATACATCCCCAAATTGTGCTACAAATACTGATCTTAATAACAACATAAACTTTGTGGTCTAAAAGTTGATCTCAATAGACAATTATTTCTATGCATCTTTCGACTATCAATTGAATACATATTCCAGTTTTCTTTAACTATTTTCAGCATTCATTTACCTGCGACTAACAAATGGGATTCTTAAGTGATTAATTCCACTTATTTCAATGGTTGATCTTTATCCGTATGATATATATATATATATATATTACCATAAATTTAAGCAAAAGATACTTTGTTTTAATTTCAAAAGGCTAACCACTTTAATATCAACCAAAACAAACATAGAGGCTTCCATCAACATTATATCAGTCATCCTAAAGTAATTCCAATACATTAACGTTTATAACTTAACGAGGTAAGGTACAAACATTTTAGAGTGTCCATAAAACAAATCTAGTGTGGAGACAAAGTAAGGATAAATTTCCTTGATTATCCTTTTAAAATAATTGATTCATTTCTCAAAACAATGTCATGAGTGGACAATATTGATATATAAGGAAATTAAAAACATCGAAACACAAGAAAACAAGAGAGACTCCAATGTACGTGGTTCGTCCAAGTCCCTCGGCTACGTCCACCAAACTGTCACATCCTATGACATTATTTTATTAAAGGATTACAAGCTGCAACAACCAGATTGTTGTCATATAGAAAGGTCTCCCTCTTCACAGAGTAATTTATCAGATGTTGGAAAACTATCCTAACACTCTACTCTCATGAACATCTCTCATTTTGTTCTCTTTTGAAAACCAGCTAGGATTCATCATTACCCTATAATGCATTGCCCAAATCTTCGAACGTTGGGTCCATATAAATACATGCAAAAAAGAAAATGATCAAACTAAAAAAATAAGACCAACTCACATGGATTCATGTCGACTTAAATAGGCAGTTTTTATAAACTTATAATGCTAACTATAATTATTCTGAGCTTCAAGCTTCCGAATAGAAACTTTTATCACAATCGGAATACGAACTCTGTCATATTGACCTTGGGTAATTTTTTTTAAGGATGCAGATCTACACAACCATCTGAAGTCCCTAATGACCTACCGACAGGAATAACAAAGATAATGGTCCGTTCAAATCAATGCTGATCCTTGTAAATATGCCCAGACACAGAGAAATTCATACACTCAAAAAACAAACCAATTGAAGCACATACTCATCTAGACGCTAGACCGTATTCCTCTTAGAAGTATCAGATCGGTAATGCCAATACATAAAAATCCGATAAAAGGCATAAAGGAATTTCGATGTAGGCATTACTGTATGAATTTTATAATTATAAACTGTTTGGAAATATTTTTTGTGTCTAAAAGGATACGACATAGACATCACGGTATTTTATTTATGTATAGCTATAAAACCATTTTGGTAGTGATTTGTATCTAAAGAGTCCAATCTAGACATAACTATATTCGATCCACTCCAAACAGTAGTTTATAAATTCACGGTACTATAAAACCGATTCTTGCAGCGATTTTGTATCTAGACATAACTGAATTCGATCCACCCGAATAGTAGTTTATAGACTCACGGTACTATAAAACCGATTCTTGCAGCGATTTTGTATCTAGACATAACTAAATTCAATCCACACCAAACAGTAGTTTATAGATTCACTATAAAACTGATTTTTCTGCAGCGATTTAATTTTCCTAAAGACCACCTGGGTTCCTACCAGGCTGAGTAGGATGGCTTCCTTTGTAATTAGTGGATTCAGATCTATAAAAGAACACAGCTGGGTTTTTTAGATTTACCTAAATAAAAAAAACATATGCCGATCAAACCATTCCAAAACATATACTAGAAGTTAACCTGACCTAGATCCGAGTTCGTAACCCACCCGCGGCACTCCTTCAACGCAGGAAAAAAAATGGGTCTTTTGCATGCATACAAGGAATACTAAAAGGAATCTTTCCATGAATTAATGCTTACCTTACTTAATATGAACCCTGAGGCAGTCCGATCATTCAATGCGGCAAGGAAAGGGGCTCCTTCCGTCTGAGCGTTATCGGATCTCATTCTATTCAGACCAAGTTGCAGTCCAGCTATTCAATGAAGCAAGGAAAGGTGCCTTTTGCTACTAACTGTCATACAAACCATTCCCTCATAGCGCCCGGTCGGGGCTCCTTCAAACTCCGCTACTTCCTTTGTTTTTCCAAAAAAACAATCGGTCGCTACAGATCTTTATAGATCTAAAAGGGTCACTTGTAGTGGCATGCGTTTTCACATGGATCCTTTGGATCCCTCCTTCACATAAGAGTTCGAACAGTGTAAATAAAAACTTGCAGATCCCTCAGAGGCGAGAGCTCTCGCGCAAGGGTCTACAAGAGCCCCCCTTCCCAAAAGAAATTATTTTTTCCCCTTCCCCTTTCTTTGCACTTGCCCCTTTTTAATAACGTGAGGGCGGTTGTTTCCCCTAAGATTCTCCACTAAAGCTGGTACATTTTTCCCTACAGCGATTAGGCTTACTATTTCTACGTCCACCTAATCTGATAGCTAAATTCTTGGGAGGAAAAATTTGGAGGAAGATCTGCCATAAAATTCTCCATAGGATTCTCTTACAAGAGTCGGTTACTTCTTCCTCCAATTGCTAATTTGGTAGGAATCCAAGGTATATATGTATATATATCATTAAACTTAATTAATTAATTATTAAGGTGACTAATTAATTAATTATTAAGGTGACTATAACATCTAGTCCCTTAGTAATTAATTAATTAGCTTGCCCTTCCTTTAGCTCTTTCAACTTTCAAAAAGTTTCTTGACCCTCTTTGTCAAGGCTAAAATGCTGGTACCCTATTTAGAGTTTAGCTAAATAGGTTATAGTATTTTATTTTTCACTTGGGGTTAAATATGGTGAGAATTGAAAAATCCTACGGTCTCCATAGTTAAGACAAGTATGAAGACTACGACGTCGAGCTTTAGAGCTCCCTCATCATTCCCTTTTTTCCTTCATGGGTTTAGTGGGCCCCTTTGTTAAATTGTGTTACTGTCCTCTGTCTCCTAGGTTTTCCACTCAATTAAATTTTAACTTATATCAGCTGCAGGGTTTTGTTTCTGGTGGGGCCTTGGCCTTGAGCTCCTCACCAGAAACAAGTACAATAACCATTTGTATTTTTACAAAATATTTAGGGCATGAGAGGGATGTTACAGTTTGTAATGGTCAGGAGGATTCATTGGTCACTATTTCATAATTATTTTAGATTCCATATGATTCGTTGGAAGTTGGAATTAAGTATATGGGTTTCTTCCTAAAACCAAACTGCTATTCGGCCTCATATTGGAATTGGTTGATAAAGAAGTTTCAATGGAGGATGAGCCACTGTAATTCTAGGTGGCTTTCCTTGGGGGGGGCACAAAACCCTGGTCCTTGTTGTTCTTCAGTCCATTCCAGTGTATTGGCTGACTCTTTTCAGGTTACCAGTGTGCATCCTGACTTCCTTGAGCAGACTCTTCTTCACGTTTCTCTAGCAGGGTTTGGGATTAGCTAGGAAAATTTCATCTTGCTAATTGGGAGTCTCTTTCCCTCCCCAAGTCATGGTGTGGATGGGGTTTCAAGAATTTGGGACTTTTTTAATACTGCTCTTTGTGCTAAGATCCTGTGGCATGGTCTTTGTAAAACTAGTCTGTGGGGAGATATCATTCATGCAAAGTATTTGAAAAGACTCCCTTTATCGCTTTGGTTACATGCAGTTAAGTTTCATTCTTGTAATCCTTCTTTGATGTGGAAGAGTCTTTGCTCTTCTCTACCATGTATTCTTGATCATCTTAGATGGAAAGTGGGTGATGGGTCTAGCATTACTCTTGGACTGGATAGGATGGTTGGGGTCTCCATATGGAATTTTTCTCGGCCTCTCTTGTCTGCCCTTGAAGCTAGAAATATAAATGTTTTAAAAAAAGCATGGGATGGTTTTGTAGTAGATATTTCACAGTGGCATTCAACCTCCTCATTGGATCTTGATCCCCCTATTGTTGGCGAATGGGATATCTTTACTCACAGGCTTCGGGCTGCTGGTATCTTTCTATCAGAGGCTTGGGATTGTATTTTATGGGATGGGGACTTTCAGACTGGTTTTTTGACTGCTAGTTCTGCTTACTACATTGGCTTAGTTAAGTTCAAGTCTATGTGGAACGTTTGGTGGCACTTGGTCATTTGGAAGACTAAGACCCAGCAAAAGGTTAAATATTTCTTGTGGCTTGTTGTGAATAAGAAATTCCTCACCTAGGATATGTTGCACCATTGTGAATTTCATGGCCTGGGTCATTGTATCATGTGCAAGGTTTTTTGTGAGACATCTGAGCACCTCTTATGTGAATGTATCATGTTTTGTGATCTATGGCACTCTAATTGTGTTTGTAGTAAGTGTGGGTGATCGAGGAGTTTTACGAACAGTGTGGATTTTCTCAAGAAATTATCGGATCTTCCGATCCTCTATTTAGAACAAGCGATGCACCCTTTTTGGCTCTTCTGGTGTGGTCACAAATGTCTTTTGTTTCAAGGTCTCCCTTTCAACAAGGAGTTGATGATCAATGGTGTTCTTTCCATTAACTCTTTGGTTGGCTCTAATATGCATAGGCCTTCATCTCGCATAATCAAATTCCCAAATCTTGTGGTGGATGAGATTATTGGTTTTTATGACGGAGCTGCGCAGAATAGTCTTTGTGGCACGAGGATGGCTATTAAATTTGTTGGGGTAAGTAGCCTCCATTGCCATATGAATGTTGGATCGAGCACTAATAATCATGTTGAACTCCTAGCATTGTGGGGTCTGTTGCACATTGCAAACATTCATGGAATTGTGCTTCATCAAATACTTGGGATTTCTAAGTTGACCACTGATTGGGCCAATAAGAGATGCTCCTTCCGTTCCACATCTTTGCAGCACTAGCTCCGTAGGACTCGTGATCTGTTGGATTCTTGCCCAAGCATTTTCATTGGTCATTTGTTCCTTGAATTCAACTCTCTGGATGACTCTTTATCTAAGCTGGCTATCGTGAGCCGTTCTGGAGTTCTCTTCTGGAAAAAATTCTCTTTGGGGAAGGAACTGTTAACTATTTTTAGACACTTGAGATCAGTTTTTTGGACGAGTTGGATTTCTGGTTACTAACTCTCCTATTTGCACTGGCGTTTTTTGAAATTAGCCATCTTTGATGCGTGCCCGTGATTCTGTTATGTTTACTTGTAATCACATGTTGGAGTTTACTTTGACTCTATACAGACTTTGTGCTTAAGCATATGGCATTTTTGTATAGTGTTTGTATGGAAAATTCTTTTTGCAGTATGTAACTGTCCATTGGGACACAATTTTATGAATATATGAGGTGTCTTTTCTTATGAAACAAAAAAAATTATTTATTTCATCGAGAAGCACTCTACAGCTTAGTATGGGGGAGATCTTGTAACATGATGTAACATTTGTAACATTTGTAACATGTCGGCAAAAAATAATATTGATAGTGAATATTATGGGAGAGATTTTGTAACACAAAATAAAAAATAATATCACTTTAGTAACGTTATTTTTATTAATAAAAAATAAATTTTCTAATAGGCCAAAATAAATGTCGACCACAAAAAAAATCTAATATGGGGGAGATGTTGTAATCTTCCTTCCTAAAAAAACAATAAAAAAAGTAAAAATCTAATTATCCGTAAAAAAAATATGTGGGTAAAAAAAAACACAAAATTGAATTATCCACAAAAAAATGTTGGCCTTGCACATGGTTTTAAAACCATGTGCAAGGCATTCTATACAACCCATGGTTTTTTATAGTACATGGTTTAGGAGCTTTGCACATGGTTTTTAAACCATGTGCAAGGTGTCCTAAACAACCCATGGTTTTATTGTACATGGTTTAGGAGGGCTTTGCAAATGGTTTTAAGACCATGTGCAAGGCCTCCTAAACAACCCATGATTGTAGGAGGGCCTTTCATATGGTTTTAAAACCATGTGTGGGGAAATGATGCAATGTTCGTCCCTAACAAAATAAAAAATATTATATGTCTGCCATAAATAATATTAAATATTAATAATAATAAAATTATGTGGACCTTAGGGGTGGCAGGCGCGGGGGGGATTCTCTTGAATACCGAAGGATATGTAGAACAGACCTTTGCCTGGGGGCTTGGTAGAAGAACCAATAATGAAGCAAAGTGGCTAGCCCTTATCCAGGGCCTTCACCTATTAAACACTAAGAAGCTTCACAAGGTTTTGATATTTGGGGACTCAAGGCACGTCATCTACAAATTGGTCAATGGATATCCTACAGGAGCTATCAAATGTCGTCGGTTATATGGAAAATCCAAGCTTCTCATGGCCAACTCCTATGAGATTTATCACATCCTTCAGCAAAACAATATAGCAGCAGACAATATAGCCAATGTGGGAGCCTCCCTCCCACAAGGGAACTACAGTCAGGATGGAGCCCAGCCCATTCTCAAACCCATTCCTTAATGTGGCGCTGGAAGCATCCCCTTCGTCCAACCACTACTTGGAATTTCTTAATGAAGCACTTAACCCTCCCTCAATTCGACAAAAATTCCTCACCCCCTCTCCTTCTCCTTCTCTTTCCATTTTTTCCCCTCCCCCCTTGTCATTTTCCCCTTATCCCTCCTTTTTTCTCCCCCTTCTACCTTATCCCCTCCCCATTCTCCTAATCCTCTTTCCCCCCTCCTTATTCCCCCCCTCCGATCTGCCACTCCCCTTCGTAGCTGGCCTCCACTCAATTTTTGACAGCTCCTGGCATTTAATCGCTCGTCCTCTCAGTATCTATCCCCTGGCTGCATGGACTATAGTCTGTCCTCCTTTCACCTCGAGCTCTCCAAGCATTAAAACTCTCAGGCTGTGGGTTCATTGCTATCCTCCCCCACATGCTTGCTTTATCTCCGGCCCTCTCCTTATGCCGCTCCATTGCAATGCCATGTATTCATTATCGGCTTCGGAACAGTCTGGTTCTCACGACAAGCTGCGAATTCTCCAGGAGGTGGTGACTGGTATTGAAGGATGCAGGCTACAAGGCATCCCTTGGCAGGATCTCCCCCTCACTCACTCATTTGTGAAGGAGAAGCTTGCTCTCGCAGCCTTCTTCAACTGCCACTGTAATTTCTCTTCTGCGTCGTGGCCTTTAGGCACTGGATTTGGCATAAATTCCACTCACTCTGGCAGCCTGCGCCAAGTCTTAGGTTGCCTCTGCTCCTGGTAGCAGGAAGGCGCTGTGGGAACGCTAGTTTTCCCTGACAGACAGGGGGGTTTGGTGCTTCAGCAAGAACTCTTAGTGCTGAGTCGCTTTCTTAACTCTCCCTTGCTCGAAATTACGAACAACACTCTAATTGCTGACCCATTATACAGTCAGTTCGCTTGCCTAGAAATCTCTGCAGATTCTGGCAGGATGGCTCAAGCTGGGGATAACGCAGGTATTCAGAACATTAAGAAAAATCTTCGGTGCTTGTATGAGATGGTAGCTATAGGAGTCATGGACAACAAGGAGATAGCTCGAGAAATCAAAAGTATGGGGGAAATTGTGAGTTACACTTCATTACAAATCAGTAACCATGATTCCCGGATCGATGACAATGAAAGCACCTTGCGAGAGATGATGGGAAAAGTGGATAAGATCCAGGAAGATCTTGAGCGTTTCATCACCATGAACCAGGGAAGCAGGGTCAATGGAGCAACTCTCGAAGCGGAGCGTCCAATGGAGGAAGAATCAGTTGTGCAGCCAAAACACTTCAGAGGCAACCTGTAAACTAGTTCGTTTTATTATGGATACATGTTTTTTTGTCTCTTATTATGTAAGCAATATATAAGGGTATATACTGCCCGAGCTGTTAGTTATTATGGAAGAACTTTGTATGCAGTTTTTTGGACAACTTCTAGGTTCAGCCTACAGTGCTCCACCTTTGATCTGCAGGATTATCCTTCCTCATTTTGATCTGTACTGAATGGCTGTGCACAGCCTGTTTATAAAATCCTTTTTCAGTTTTTGTTAAAAAAAAAAATTATGTGGACCTTAAATAAAAAGATGTGTCTTTTGGTTTTAATCAAATCAATGGATACCTAAGAAGAGGTTTGCACCTAGAGAGATTTGATCCATCTGGGCACTTGATAGAGCCTAGGATTTGGACCTAAGCTGGTATAAAACAATGAGAAAATGGTGTTTATAATAAATTGATTTTATGTAAAATAATGGAAAATTTTATTTTATATTATTAAAATAAAAAAATAACATTATCATGTATAGTAAATTTAATACTTGAAAAAATATTCAATTTACTTAAATGAGATAAAAAAAAAATTAATCACACTTAACTCTTTTTAGACACTTGAGATCATATTGTTGGACCGGTTGGATTTCTGATTACTATCTCTCCTGTTTGCAATGGTGTTTTTTGACATTAGCCATCTTTGATGCGCGCCCGTGATTCTGTTATGTTTACTTGTAATCACATTTTGGAGTTTACTTTGACTCTCTGCAGACTATGTGCTTAAGCATATGGCATTTTTGTAGAGTGGTTGTATGGAAAATTCTTTTTGCAGTATGTAACTGTCCATTGGGACACAATTTTATGAATATATGAAGTTGTCTTTTCTTATGAAACAAAAAAATTATTTATATAAAATAATGAGAAAATGGTGTTTATAATAAATTGATTTTATGTAAAATAATGGAAAATTTTATTTTATATTATTAAAATAAAAAATAACATTATCATGTATAGTAAATTTAATACTTGGAAAAATATTCAATTTACTTAAATTAGATAAAAAAATTAATCACATTTAAAATATAAAAATTTATATTTAAAATATAAAAAAATTTATAAAATAAAAATTACACATTCATAAATTTAATTTATTGTTTATTTTATTAAAAAAAAAATGATAATATCTAAGATAACATATTTTATTTTAACAAAATTATATCAACTTCAAATATCTTTATAGCTTCAAAAAATTATAATTTACATAAATATGTTTTATGTGTAGACAATTATTGTACACAACACAAAACAACAAATACATACACAATACAACATAACACAAACACAAATTTTAATTATACTATAATTATTAGTTTTATAAATTATATAATTTTTAAAATGTAATGTGTATTATAGAATTAATTTAGATTAATATAAATTGTTGCAAATGTCATGTTTATTTTAATTTTGAAATTGTTGCAAATTGATTTTAATTCTGAAATGTAACGTGTATTATATAATTAATTTAAATTAATATAAAAATGTTTCCATAGGATGTTTAAGATAATCTGATTTGATGTAAAGCAATAAAAAAATTGTTGAAAAATGCCATGTTTATAATAAATGATTGTTTATATAAAGTATTAGAAAAATGCTCTAAATGTAATGTTAATGATAAATTTATTTTATATAAAATAATGAGAAAATGTTGCAAATGTTATGTTTATAATAAATTTATTTTATATAAAATAATGAGTAAATGCAAGTGTAAAGTTTATAATAATTTGATTTTATATAAAGTGAGATAGAAAATGTTGTAAATGATGTGTTTCTTATAAATTTGATTTTATATAAAACTAATAAAAAACTATGAAAATGTAATGTTTATAATAATTTGATTTTATATAAAATGAGATAAAAAAATGTTGTAAATGTTGTGTTAAATTTGATTTTATATAAAAATAATGTTTATAATAATTTGATTTTATATAAAATGAGATAAAAAAATGTTGTAAATGTTGTGTTAAATTTGATTTTATATAAAAATAATAAAAAATTATGCAAGTGTAATCACATTTAAAATATAAAAAATTATAAACATTTAAAATATAAAATAAAACTATACAATAAAAAATACCCATTAATAAATTTAATTTAATTTATTATTTATTTTATTAAAATAAAAAACGATAATATCTAAGATAAAATATTTTATTTTAACAAAATTATATCTACTTACATAAATCTATGTTTTATGTGTGTACAATTATTGTACACAACACAAAACAACAGACACATACACAATACAAGGTAACACAAACACAAACACATAATATTAAAAAATTTAATTGTACTATCATTATTAGTTTTATATTATATAAGTTTTTAAAATGTAACGTTGTTATAGAATTGATTTAGGTTAATATAAATTGTTGGTATGTGATGTTTTAGATAAATTGATTTGATGTAGAGTAATAAAAAATGTTGTAAATTTCATCATGTTTATAATAAATTGATTTTGATTTTGAAATGTAATGTGTATATATAATTAATTTAGATTAATATAAAAATGTTGCCATGTGATGTTTAAGATAAATTGATTTGATGTAGAGTAATGAAAAAAATGTTGCAAATACCATGTTTATAATAAATGATTTTTTATGTAAAGTAATAGAAAAATGCTGCAAATGTAATGTTAATGATAAATTTATTTTATATAAAATAATGAGAAAATGCTACAAATGTCATGTTTATAATAAATTGAGTTTATGTAATGAAATGGAGAAATGGTGCAATTGTAATATTAAAGATAAATTTCTTCAGAAACCGAATGTAGGATGGAAGACGGAATGGTGGAGCAGCTCTCTCAACTGCAGCTAGGGTTTCCCTAGCCGTCGCCTCCCTTGCTACACAGAGCCATAGGGGCTTCACTTGTTGACCAATATCATATCACGTTAGTTCATATTGTGGGTTTTAAAATTATCAAAAATTGAACCAATATATTGCAGGTATTGGGGGGATGAGGGGTTTAAGGTGGGGGTGGGTAGGGTGGTTTATAAGGATTGAGGTATAAAAATGGGTGGGGAGGAGGTTTTAAGTATTGGGATTGGGTTTCAACAAAAAGAGTTTGGGTCAATATCTCTGGAAATTAAGGGTATTGCACGTGCTATGTGACAGGTTCACTAAGTGAAGTCCCCGTGCACAAAGCCAAGCTCTGGATGGATCATTGGTTTCCACCCCTCCTCATGCCTCAGCGTGGGGTTCCCTTTGGCTGTCACTTCTCCTCATGGTTTCAGCATGGAGTTCTCTCAGGAAATGGGCTCTCATGCCCAGCTCGCCACCTTCAAGGCCCTTGTTCAAGCTGCCGCTCCTCAGGCAGCTTCACAAACTTCATCCAAGTTCATGAAAAAGATGGATGAGATCCCTTCTCTGGAACTCTCTCCTACAAATCCATGCCAGAAATCTCTCATCCTCTCAGAGCAAGCCCTCATTGCTAAGTTCACAGGGTTGTGGCCCAGGCCTAAGGCGGTGGAGCTCTGGATCGTAGAACATTGGAACCCTCTTCTGCAAGGATAGGTCTCTCTCTTTGTAGCTGGACGAGGGATTTTTGTATTCTTGTTTTCAAATAAAGAAGAAAGAGACCTAGTATTTCATTCAGGCCCTTTCTTCATGGGTTCGAGAAGTATATTCTTAGCCCCATGGTCTATGGGGTTTAACCCAGAAGCAGAGATCAATGCCGCTCCAGTCTGGGTAAGACTCCCTAACCTCCCTCTTCATCTTTGGGGGAAAATAACTCTAATTGATATTGGTAATAAGCTAGGTCGCTACCTAGATACTGCAGAACCAAAACGGGGTCACTACAGATGTGCCCGTATCTGCGTAGAGGTGAATCTAGAAAAAGGGCTCCCAGAGGCCCTAAAGCTCACATTAGGAGAATGGAGCCACATTCGAGATCTGGATTACGAGCAGATCCCTTTCAAATGCAACTTATGTCATGTATATGGCCATTTCGCCAAAATCTGCCCCAAGCTTGCAGAACCACAAAAACCAACAAATCTCACAGCCTCCAAAGATACATAGTTCCAGAAAGTTACTAATCGACGCCGTCCTCCCCAGTGAAAGGAGCCTCAAGCATCTCAGCACAAGGTTTCTCCTCAAGATCATTCTCCTCTTGCAGATACTCCACAGCTAAAAAACAAAAATATTTTTGAACTTCTCCAGGAAGATGAAGCACAAGAACCTGAAGCTGCAGATGTCCTGAAGCAGGGCATGCCTGATCCCCTTGGCTCCTTGGAGGCAGCTAAACAAGCTTCTCCAAAACCTACTTCTTTAGGTTCTAAGAAATATCCCAACTCTTTGGTTCACACGACCCCAGTCCAGGAAAGACTGGCATCCTCGGTCCCTTCGTTAGAGGGAACCTCTGAATCCGAAGACTTTTAAGCTCCTTCTCCTCCCCTCACCAGAGGGTGAAAGACAAATAAATAATGTAGAGAAAAGGAAGCTGCCTCAAACATCAGCTTGGATTCCCAGAAGAAATTGGATCCTTTCATTAAGGGGCATTCCCCTCCGCCTATTTAATGTTTTGTTTATGTATTCTTCTCTACTCACAATTCATGAGAGTCTACTCTTGCAAGCAATCTTTTTCTCAGAATAGCATCAGAAGCATTTGGGATTCACTTCTCAAAGCACTCATAAGAAGGCTAACTGTTCTGATAGAGGTCATCAGCCTTCTTTTTCTGAATTCCCCTTTGTGCACCTGGCTAGGCTACAACCATTTTTAATCTATCAAAAATTTACAGTTTCTGTTAAAAAAAAATATTATAGATAAATTATTGTATATAAAATAATGAGTAAATGCTACAAGTGTAATGTTTATAATAATTTGATTTTATATAAAGTGAGATAAAAAATTGTTGTAGATGTTGTGTTTCTGATAAATTTGATTTATATAAAAATAATAAAAAACTATGCAAATGTGATGTTTAATAAAAATTGTGTATAAAATAATGAGTAAATGTTACAAGTGCAATGTTTATAATAATTTGATTTTATATAAAGTGAGATAAAAAAAAATGTTGTAAATGTTGTGTTTCTGATAAATTTGATTTTATGTAAAAATAATAAGAAACCTATGCAAGTGCAATCACATTTAAAATATAAAAAGTTATAAAATAAAAAAATTATAAACATTTAAAATAAAAAATAAAAAATACCCATTGATAAATTTAATTTAATTTATTATTTATTTTATTAAAATAAAAAATTATAATATCTAAGATAAAATAACAAAATTATATCAACTTCTAATTTAAGTTTATAATTTACATAAATCTATGTTTTATTTGTGTACAATTATTGTACACAACACAAAACAACAAACACATGTACAATACAACATAACACAAACACAAAAACACATAATATTAAAATTTTTAATTGTAATATCAACACAAAACAAAATAACAAAATAAAAAATTATAATATCTAAGATAAAATAACAAAATTATATCAACTTCTAATTTAAGTTTATAATTTACATAAATCTATGTTTTATTTGTGTATAATTATTGTACACAACACAAAACAACAAACACATGCACAATACAACATAACACAAACACAAAAACACATAAGATTAAAATTTTTAATTGTAGTATGATTATTAGTTTTATGTTATATAAGTTTTTAAAATGTAATGTTATTATAGAATTGATTTTCAAATGTAATGTGTATTATAGAATTAATTTAGGTTAATATAAATTGTTGCCATGTGATGTTTCAAATAAATATAAAAAAAATGTTGCAAATGTCTTGTTTATTATAATAAATTGATTTTGATTTTGAAATGTAATGTGTATTATAGAATTAATTTAGATTAATATAAAAATGTTGCCATGTGATGTTTAAGATTAATTGATTTAATGTAGAGCAATAAAAAAAATTATCTACAAATGTCATGTTTATATAAAAAATGATTTTTTATGTAAAATAATAAAAAAATGCTGAAAATGTAATGTTAATGATAAATTTATTTTATATAAAATGCTGCAAATGTCATGTTTATAATAAATTGAGTTTATGTAAAGAAATGGTGCAATTGTAATGTTAATGATAAATTTTTTATATAAAATAATGAGTAAATGCTGCAAGTGTAATGTTTATAATAATTTGATTTTATATAAAGTGAGATAAAAAAAATGCTATAAATGGTGTGTTTCTCATCAATTTGATATTATATTAAAAAATAAATAAATAACTATGCAAGTGTAATGTTTGTAATAATTTGATTTTATATAAAGTGAGATAGAAAATGCTGTAGATGGTGTGCTTATAAAAAAAATTGATTTTATATAAAAATAATAAAAAACTATGTAAGTGTAATTTTTATAATAAATTTATTTTATGTAAAATGATGTGAAAATTATGTAAACGTTATGTTTATGATAATTTGATTTTATATAAAATAATAAAATGCTTTGCAAATATGGCTTTTATGTGAAATTGATTTTGTATAAAACAATAAAAAAATGTTGTAAATGTGATGTTGATATAAAGTAGTACAAATATGCTAACAAAGTAATGTTTTTGGTAAATTAAGTTTATTTAATTAATCAAAAAAATACAGTTTAATAACCATGATTAATACAAACATATTACATGATGCATTAGAATATAGATCATTACAAATTTGAAATTATAACACTTATTAGAATATAGATCTATATATACCTATTCACTCATTGTACATGTGGTCCCTTCATTATTGGACTGCTCTTATAAACCAAATGTGCAATTTTAGATCATACACAATAGATATAAAAAATATGAAAAAGCATAAGAGATATCCAATAAGCTCTAATTTTATTATTATTGAAATTATTATTTTGATGGGATGAATCAACATTGTTTACTTGCCTCTTTGAGGGGGCTTCCTCCTAATGAGTTAAGCTCAACATAAAATATTCTTCTTCACACTTTGATAAGGAGGACTACACTCTTATTTATAAATCATAATATAACTTGAAACTCCTAACCTCCTAACCACCTAGTGGACCTTCTTTAATGAGATCCCATTGCATTTATCTACTAACATAGTGGGCCATATTTAATAATAACAATATAGCAGACCTAATACACTTTTGTAATAAACGTAATTTCCTCATTATTTATTTAGAGAAATGGGGCACATATTTTTATTAACATCATCTAAATAAACCAGCCACGTTAGTCTCTTGGTTTATGAAACATCATAATCATATACATTTGTTTGTCTATTTTATTTATTCATACAAGAAAACTATAAATAAATTTAGTTTTCACATTAAATTGGGGACAACACTTTTTAAAACTACTTGATTAGCTCTCAGCCCAACCTTTAATCCTTGTTCATAACTTATATTTGGTTAAGGATTTATGTAACCCCAATTATATTAAAATGTCTATTCATAATTCATGTGTAACAAATAAAAACTCTTTCGTTACATAGTATTCATTTAAATGTAACTTGTTATATCAAGTGATATATCCATGTCAAATATCCTTTCTACTAATATGTCTAAGCATATCATTTTATATTTTTTTTAACAAATTTCTACATTGACATCGATCAAGAACAAGCATATTATGTATCAAGTTCAAGGAACAACTAACCTTCCATTGGTTTAATCTTAATAACCTCATAACCACAAAATAGTTGGCATCAAAATCTACTCGTCCACATAATTGGTAAAAAAATTTCCACAACTTTTCAATCGATAAAGAAAATATATAAAGCCCATGTAAAACACATGCACACATATATACACACACATCAAGCTAACTTTTTATCAATGTATTCCTCAATATTCTCCACATGTGAGATTATAGCATGGAGCCAGGATTTTCATCAACCACTTATTATCTAATAACATTATATCCAACCAAAATCAACCTTTGTGACTACTAAAAGGATAAGGAGTTAGGATTTTAACAATATTCTTATAATAATAAAAGTCTTTAAGATATTCTTTCACTCAGTTTCTACAAATTATAATTGAGTACAAAGGATTAAAGGCCTAATCATAAATTAAGATCATATAACCAAAAGGGCATATGCATGTAAATTAGGGTCACTTGTATATATATGCAAAACTATTGGGCGTTGATTAAAAAGATAGGGGCAACAATTTAATTCAGATGCATAATAGTCCTACTTAATGTTAATCAAGTTCAACAACCATGTTATTTCAATATTGCTAGCTTTTAAGTAATGCACTCGTTACAAAAATATATATAGAACCTATTCAGAATTTCACGTGCATGGAGAGCCGATGACCTGAACCAACAATCATAGATCTGTGTGGATCAAATTCCCAGTGATTTGCGTGGTCCCATTGCTGCCACACTCGACACGAATTAGGGTTCGAGAACTGTTGCTTCACATAGCTGGAATCTCTAAATTTTAGAGTAGATCTGCATCATGATCGATATCAGGGTCAACTAAGCCCGCTTCAGGAGAATTGCCCTCTACCAAGGAAGCTTTTGGAATGGATCCACCCATGGATCTAAGTCCGGAGGAGCGTCAAAGAATTTTAGATAAAGCCTTCAAGGCTTTGGTGGCAACCACATCTCCCCTGCCTTTGTATGTCCCGGAATCCAGCAATGTGAACATCATGAAGCAAGCAGTCGCTCCTCGAATATAGATCACGTCAGCAGCTTCAAGATTGAAGGCCCTAACTTTGAGTGAGAAAGGCCTGATAGGAAAATTTACAGGAATTTGGCCTTCGCCAAAAACTTTGGATGTCTGGATAAACAAAAACTAGATGCCCTTGATATTTGGGGGCTACAACATTGTTTCTGCAGAAAGAGTTTTTTTACCTTCTTGTTCAAAAACAAAGCTGATAGAGATCTTCTCTTCAAGAGTGGTCCCTATTTCATGGGTATTCGTGGCTTATATCTAACTCATTGGAGCCTATCATTCGACCCAGAAAAGGATGTTCCATCGGTGGTCCCAATTTGGGTTCACCTCCCACACCTTCCCTTGCACTTCTGGAATGATGAAACACTACAAGCAATAGGGAACTCTCTCGACAATTACATTGATAAAGAGGAACCAAAGGGCCCTTTGTTTTCCTGTGCAAGGATCTGCGTTGAACTAGATCTGGAGAAAGGCATGCCATAACACATAAACTTATACATAGATGGATGGGAACACATGAAAAAGGTAGACTACGAGAAACTATCGTTCAAGTGCAAGAAATTCCATGAGTATGGTCACTTCCTCAAAAAATTCCCAAAGGTAGTTCAAGAAACCTCAAAAAGAATCAAGAGGAAGGATGGCAGCAAACAAAAAGGGGAAGAAAAACTCCTCCAGTATCAAGTGAGGTGCAACAAAAGATAAGCGAGGAAAATCCTAAAGAAGTAAAAGAAGTCTCGACCAATAACCAATTCGAGGCACTGCTCGTGGAAGAGGGAGAAATCCCCCCCTTGGGAATAATAATAGTTGAAATAGAAGAAGAAGAATCCCATGCAGCCATGAGTGTCCCTCCTCTATCTCCCATAAATTAAAGGAATGAAAAAGCTCTGGAAGGATCTACAAGACTGGGGGGAACCTGGGAAAAGATGGTAAAAAATAACAAAAGTCATGCCACAGGGTTACTCCCCAGAATGATCACCTTCACAAGGATCACAAGAATCACATCAAGTAGCCTTGCAACCAAATACAAGAGGAAGGAAGTTGCAAAGATGCCTAACAGAACAAGAATTTGAAAGAGAGTTAGAGCTAGGGAGACAGAGAGGTATCGAGGAAACAAAACTCCTCCAGTATCCTAAAAATCCAGGAGGGGAAAGAACAGATGGTAGATCCTGAGCAAGATCTCAATCATTAAATAAATGTTGAAAAACGTCTCTTAGAACTGTAGGGGTCTGGGAGGCTTAAGAAAAGTAGAAGCAATAAAAGAGATAATCAAATATGAGAGGCCAGACATACAATTGCTCCAAGAGACAAAAATGGGAGATGTGGAGGCTATGGAACTTTCATGTTGTTTCTGGAAAAATAGCAAAGGTAAAGACACAACATCCAAAGAAGAATCTGAGGGAATAGCCACCATAATGTCAGGTAAATTTTTGGTCAAATCAATCAAGGAAACCCATCACTGGTTATTGATAGAAATTCAGGAAAAGGAGGACTTAACCTCATTATACATCTGTAATGTATACGGGCCAACTGTTGGTTGTGGAGCCTAATCTTCCAGAACCAGAGATATTATTTAGTTGTGATTGTAACCCAGGAGTATTGTACACTCATTCCCCCTGCCTTGGGGTTCAGGGAAACGCCCTGAAAAAGGGGGTTTGGGGGCAACGCCCCTGAGAAACGGGGGTTTGGGGGCAGCGCCCCTAAGAAAACGGGGGTTCTGGGGCAGAGCCCACGAAATTTTTTTTTTGGGATGTGTGTTGGCCAATAGTATTACGGACCCATGGTATTGGGTTAACCCTAGAATTTTTCCCATTGTATTTCCCCTATAAAAGAAAGCATTGTAAATCGACTATGTATGGTATTGTATTGTATTGGAAGAGAGACTGTGAAAGTGTGAAGAGGAAGTGCAGCGCTTTTGTTGCAGGGTGTATCCCTTCATCTTTCTGGACTGTAATAAAAGGACTGGCAAATTTCTTTGTGGACGTAGCCCATCGTTTGGGTGAACCACGTTATATATGTGTCTCTCTGTAATGTTTTAATGTGTTTTGCATATTGTTTATTAATTTAACTGTATATTTGTTATTGCTCTGCGGTCCTATTTTCTAACAATTGGTATCATAGCCAATAGGTCTATTTGTTTGGTAAACTCGTAGGAAAGAAGGGTTCCTGGTTCGAGTGGGAGCAATGGTGGAAGAAGGAAAGTTTAGGGTCGAGAAATTTAATGGCCAAAACTATCAGTTATGGAATATGCAAATGGAGGACTATATGTACCAAAAGGATCTGTACCTACCGTTGGGCGGAAAAGCAAAACAACTGATGGCTATAAAGGATGAAGAATGGGAGGTTCTTGACAGAAATGCACTAGGAACAATACAGCTGTGCCTGGCTTCATCGGTGGCCTTCAATATTTCAAAATAAAAAACAACAGAGGGTGTGATGAGCGCATTGAGTAAGCTCTACGAAAAACGCTCGGCTTCTAACAAGGTATTTTTAATGAAGCATTTATTTAATATGAAGATGTCGGAAGGTGGATCTGTTGCTAACCATTTAAATGAGTTTAATACACTTACCAGTCAGTTAAGTTCTGTAAAAGTGAACTTTGATGATGAGGTTAGGGCTCTTCTAATATTGTGCTCATTGCCAGAAAACTGGAATAGCTTGGTCATGGTTGTAAGTAACTATGCCCCTAGTTCAAACACTCTTAAGTTTGATGATGTTGTTGGTGTTATTCTTAGCGAGGAAATGCGAAGAAAAAGCACAGGTGAGACATCAGGTAATGCGTTGACCATGGAGAGCAGAGGGAGACAAAACGAGAGAGGAAGGAGCCCAGGAAATCATGGCAAGTCTAAAAAGGGAAGATCCAAGTCCAGATTCAGAAAAATAGAGTGTTGGAACTGTGGTAAGAAAGGACACCTAAAGAAAGACTGCAGAGCACCAAAGAAGAATGGTGAGAGGCAGCAAGAGACTAAACAGGAAGCTAATGTAGCAGGTGATGTGTTACAAGATGCTTTGATTCTTGCGTTAGATAATACTAGTGATTATTGGGTAGTAGATTCAGGGGCTTCATGTCATGCTACACCCCATAGGAAATTCTTTTATGATTATGTTCAAGGTGATTTTGGGCATGTGTTATTGGGGGATGATGAACCATGTAAAATTGTTGGAAAGGGTAAGGTACGGATTAAGCTAAATAATGGAAATGACTGGTTGCTAAAGGATGTAAGGCACATTCCTGCTATGAAAAGAAATATGATCTCAACAGGTCAGTTGGGAGATGGCGGCTGTTTGTCTACGTTTGGAGAAACGTGGTGGAAGGTCACTAAAGGATCAAATGGTAATTGCAAAAGGAGATAGGATATGTACGTTATATTTATGTCCTCATAATACTGATTATTCTATTTCTGTAGCTTCCACAGAAACAAGTGCAGCATTGTGGCATCATAGGCTTGGCCACATGAGTGAGAAGGGGATGCAGATTCTCCACTCAAGGAAACTGCTTCCAGATCTGAAGTAGGTATGTTTGGAATTTTGTGAGAACTGTGTTTATGGAAAACAGAAGAGAGTTAGATTTCTCAGGGTTGGGAAACAAAGGAAGAGTGAAAATTTAGAGCTTGTCCATACAGATGTATGGGGACCATCTCAGGTACAATCTCTTGGTGGCTGTCGTTATTATGTTACTTTTATTGATGATGCAACTAGAAAAACTTGGGTTTATTGCATTAGACAGAAATCTGATGTGTTTGATACTTTTAAGAAGTGGAAAGCTTTGGCTGAGAATGAGACAGGAAAAAGGTTGAAATGTCTCAGATCTGATAATGGAGGTGAGTATTGCAGCAAGGAGTTTGACAGTTATTGTTCACACAATGGGATTCGCAGAGAGAAGACAGTCCCTGGAACACCCCAAGAAAATGGTGTGTTAGAAAGGATGAACAAAACGATCATGGAGCATGCAAGGTGTATGAGATTGCATGCAGGGTTGCCCTTACAGTTTTGGGCTGATGCTGTAAACATTGTTGTTTATCTAATAAATAGAGGGCCTTCAAGCACTTTGGATGGTGGCATTCTAGAGGAGGCATGGACAGGTAAACAGGTAAAATACTCATTTCTGAGAACTTTTGGTTGTGAAGCATTTGTCCATATTGATAAATATGATAGAACAAAGCTTGAGGCTAAATCCAAGAAATGTACCTTTATTGGATACGGGGTTGATGATTTTGGTTATCACTTATGGGATCTTAAAAATCGAAAAATCATTAGGAGTAGAGATGTAGTATTCAATGAAAAGGTCATGTACAAAGATCAGTTGCAGGGAAAGAAAGAAGAAAAGGAAAACACAGAGGACACAGTGCTTGATGAAATCAAAGAAAATGAAGTTCCAAAAGCACCAAAAAATCAAGAGCAGTAGCAGGTACCTGAAACTCCTACAACTGTAAGAAATTCTATGAGGTTAAGTAGACCCCCTGAACGATTCTCTCCTTCACTATATTATTTATTGATGACTGATTCTGGTGAACCAGAATGTTTTGAAGAAGCAATCCAGGTAGAAACTAGAAAGAAGTGGGAACAAGGCATGGATGAGGAGATCGACTCATTGGTAAGAAACCAGACTTGGGATCTGGTTAAGTTGCCTGCAGAAAAAATGGCATTGTAGAATAAATGGGTTTACAGGTTGAAGGAAGAAGATGGAGGAAAGAAGCGGTACAAGGATAGACTTGTTGTAAAGGGGTTTGCACAAAAGAAAGGTATAGACTTTGATGAAATATTTTCTCCTGTTGTTAAAATGACTTCAATTAGAAATATTTTAAGTCTAGTGGTGGTAGAAGATTTGCATCTTGAACAATTAGATGTAAAAACAGCCTTTCTCCATGGGGATTTGGAGGAAGAGATTTATATGCAGCAACCACAAGGGTATGAGGTCAAAGGGAAGGAGAATTTGGTTTGCAGGTTGAAGAAGAGCTTGTATGGTCTGAAGCAAGCTCCAAGGAAATGGTATTTAAAATTTGATAAGTTTATGATAGAACAAGGTTATGATAGATGTCATTCTAACCACTATGTTTATTTCAAGAGGCTAGATAATGGAAGATATATTATATTGTTATTGTACGTGGATGACATGCTTGTTGCAGGGTCTAACATGCAGGATATAAATGTGCTCAAAAGAAAACTAGCTAAATCATTTGTGATGAAGGATTTGGGTGCTACAAAGCAAATCCTTGGTATGAGAATAAGAAGAGACGGGAAAAATCACAAATTGACATTGTCTCAAGGTGAATACATAGAAAAGGTGTTGCAGAGGTTTAGAATGCAGAATGCAAAACCAGTCAACACAACTTTGGTAAGCCATTTCAAACTAAGCAAGCATATGTGTCCAGAGACACAGGAAGAGATAGATTACATGTCCAAGATTCCCTATTCATCAGCAGTTGGGAGCTTGATGTATGCCATGGTGTGCACAAGACCAGATATTACACATGCAGTGGGAGTTGTGAGCAGGTATATGAACAATCCAGGTAAAGAGCATTGGAAAGCAGTACAGTGGATTCTCAGGTATTTGAGAGGTACCACTTCTCATGCATTATGTTTTGGAGGTTCAGACAATGTTCTACAGGGATATGTTGATGCAGATATGGCTGGTGATAAAGACAACAGGAGGAGCACCACAGGGTATGTGTTCATTGTAGGTGGAACAGCAGTAAGTTGGATTTCAAAACTGCAACAGGTTGTTGCACTTTCAACAACGGAAGTAGAGTATGTTGCTGCTACAGAGGCTAGTAAGGAGATGATTTGGTTGCAGAGGTTCATGGAAGAATTGGGTAAGAAACAAGAGAATAGCAGGCTGTACAGTGACAGCCAAAGTGCCATTCATCTTGCAAAGAAATCGGCCTTTCATTCGAGGACTAAACATATACAACTCAAATACCACTTCATAAGATTTGTTCTGGATGAAGAACTGTTAAAACTGGAAAAGATTCACACTAGCCAGAATCCTGCAGACATGTTGACAAAGGGAGTAACCAGAGAGAAACTGAGTTCCTGCTCGGTTTCTATTATCCTTAAAGCATGAAGGTGAAAAGAAGAAATTTGCCAAGTCTAAGGTCCAGAACATAGTCCAGCAAGTGCAGTAGCGGTGGAGTTGTTGTGATTAGTCTCCAAGTGGGATATTGTTGGTTATGGAGCCTAATCTTCCAGATCCAGAGATATTATTCAGTTGTGATTGTAACCCAGGAGTAATTTACACTCGTTCCCCCTGCCTTGGGGTTTGGGACAGTGCCTCGAAAAAGGGGGTCTGCCCCCGAAAAAAAAAAATTGGGATGTGTGTTAGCCAACAGTATTGTGGACCCATGGTATTGGGTTAACCCTAGAATTTTCCCATTGTATTTCCCCTATAAAAGAAACCATTGTAAATCGGC
>LPNX010816644.1:177302-193397 GCA_001517045.1 Pseudotsuga menziesii | reverse complement strand
GACTGTGAGAGCGTGAAGAGGAAGTGCAGCGGTTTTGCTGCAGGGTGTATCCCTTCATCTTTCTGGACTGTAATAAAAGGACTGGAAAATTTCTTTGTGGACGTAGTCCATCATTTGGGTGAACCACGTTATATCTATGTCTCTCTGTAATGTTTTAATGTGTTTTGCATCTTGTTTATTAATTTAACTGTATATCTGTTATTGCTCTGCGGTCCTGTTTTCTAACACCAACACACTACAGGTACAAGACAACATTCTGGGAAGATCTCAACAAAATAAAGGAGGATCTGCGTGGAAAAGATCTCATCATTGTTGGGGACTTCAATACCACTAAGTCACAATTTGAGAAACATGGAGGAACAAAGGTCAAGGACCCTTTTGGTGAGAAGATGGAGGACTTGATGGTGGATCTATATCTATTGGACATCCCATTGAAAAATGAAAAGTACACATGGAGCAATAGAAGAACTAGAATTGGGCATATAGCAGCAAGGCTGGACATATTTCTAGTAAGCTCCACCTTCCTGCAGAAATACCTCCTCCCAACCTCTCTCGCTCTCCCTTCAGCAGTCTCAGACCACAAACCAATTTCTCTTATTGTATCCCCTCCAATCAATCTTGGGGCCATTCCCTTCAGATTTAACCTGATCTAGTTGCATGATGCTAAAATTCTGGAGTTAATCCAAAGGGAGTTCTCCAACACTACGGATCGCCCAGTTACATTTGGGAATCAAAATTAAGATCAGTGCGATCTTCTTTAAACAAATGGGTTAAGGAAGATTTCAAGAATCCAAACAAACACAAAATCAAACTCCAAAGTGATTTGTCCACTTTGCAATCCATAATGGAAGCAAACAAGGTGAATCTAGCGCATCTGAAGTAGGAGAAAGAGCTGAACACCAAAATTCTAAACGCTGCAAGGAAGATAGAAGAGGTATGGAGAATAAAATCTAGTCAGACGTGGTTGAAAGGTGGACATAGAAACACTGAGTACTTTCATAAGTAAAGCAAGCTTCATCATTGTTACAACGTCATCGAGTTGAAAGATTATTATGGAAATAAGATAACAGGGCAGGAAGAATTAAAGGATCACACTTTCATTCATTTTCAAGAGCTCTACACGGACACGGGTGAGACATATCTAGAAGCACAAGTGGTTTTACTCCATGGTATACCCTCACTCATAAAAGACACAGAAGATAGGGAGCTGGTGAAACCCATTATGGAATACGATATAAGAAATGCAATTTGGTCACTCCATGCTAATAAAGCACCTGGGCCAGATGGTTTCACAATTAATTTTTACAAAGCAGCATGGAATATAATAAAAGAAGACTTGAAAAAAATGTTAAATTTGACAAGGAAAAAAGACAAAGATTGGTGGGGACACTAACTCATCCTTCCTGGCTTTAATTACGAAAGAAAAGATTCCTCTTATGCTTGAGAAATTCAGACCAATCTCATTACGCAACACTTCATATAAAATCCTGTCAAAAATATTAGCTACTAGAATGAAAAGCATCATGGGTTTCTCATCTCATATTCGCAAGAAGGTTTTGTAGCAGGGCTCTAGATTCTAGACAATATTATCATCGTTTAGGAATCTATACACTCCAGTGTGGAAAGGAAGCAACAAGGTATGGCTATTAAACTAGACATGGCAAATGTATTCGATGGAGTCAATCATTTTTTTCTCTTTAAAATCATGTCCAAGTTTGGATTTTCCAAAAGATTTGTAAGATGGGTAAAAGCATGTATAAGCAGGTCGTGGATCACACCATTAGTAAATGGTAGACCTTCCAAATTCTTTCAGGAAACCAGGGGGCTCTGGTAAGGCTACCCGACATCTCCATTCCTCTACCTCCTAGCGGCTGAATCTATGAGAAGAAAGCTACAACATTTGCCGGAGTTTGATGATTTAAAAGGATTGAAGATAGCCAGAGGAGTGAAAGCTTCCAACCATGAGCAGTTTGCTGATGATACCATTCTGTTAGGAGGAGAATCTACTACAATTGCAAAGATATTCAAATGCACTCTATCTACTTTCCTCAAAGAAACCGATGGCAAAGTGAACTCAATCAAGTCCAAAGTATATGGTTGGAACTCCCCCTAGGAACATTGACAAAGATAGCAGGGACCCTTGGATTCGAGGAAAAGTAACATGGACACCACGCAATGAGAAGGAAATAAAAATATGGACCGACAAATGTGGAACCGCTTCCCCTGCCAACCTACTGCAGGAATTCCTAGGATTAAAACAATGTTTGGATAGTATAAATATCCACACCCTTCACAATCTCTCATCCTAGACAAACAACAGGAGATGGGTCGGTTGGCTCGATCTGGAGATCGACCAACTCAATTCAGAATTCCATGCACTAATCTCGGTGCTCTCAACTCTTGTTCACCACACACTGAAGAACGAATGATGCTAGGGTAAATCGAGATGTTATACGATGAAGGAAGGCTACAAATCAGTGGACGGTGATCATAGCAACTACAAAAACAACAAGAAGTGGAAAAATATCTAGAATAAAGATGGTCTATCTAAAATCAATGTGGTTTTTTGGATACTAGCCCACTGCAAAATGCTAACAGCAGAGAATATAAGAAAAAGAGGTATGGAAGACCCTTTGAGATGTATTCTCTGCAAATAATCAAAGGAATCTCTCGAACACCTTTTTCTAGAATGCAAATTATCCAAGGAGGTATGGCATCAAGCTTACAAAGATCTGCAATTCGATTTGACATTGCCAACAAAATGGAACGATCTATTTGCTTGCTAGAAGGACTACTACCAAGGATCACTCTTCAACAAACCGTATTTTGTGAGGGCTTGGGAAGCTCTTCCAAGATATATCTGTTGGAAGATATGGAAAGCAAGAAATAAAGAGATCTTTGAGGGGGGGAAAACAATCTGGGCAAAGTTGTAGCAACTGCAAAAACTCTTTGGGTGGAATTTTTATCCATGAGGGGTAGGCACAGCATCAGCAAGGAACCATTGACAGCAGAAGAAAGAGTTTGGGTCTCTGAATTGGTAGTCCTCCTGCCACATCTACCATGGATTCAACCCAAAAAAAATAATTTTGTAATCTTGTCAAATAAGAATGAACTCGGAAGAGTTCAAAAACTGGTGGAAGAAACTGGGTTGTAGTTTTTTGTTCTTAAACGATGCCTCAAAAGGAAACCTGGGGATGACAGGAGTGGTGGGAGTCTTCTTCAATTCTGAAGGAATCAAGCTGAAAGAGTATGCTTGGGGAATCGACGGGAAGAGTAACAATGGGGCAGAATTGTTAGCATTAATAAAGGGGCTGGAGCTGGCAAGGAAAGATGGCATTGAGGAACTGGTGGTCTTCGGTGACTCATGTATGGTCATTGGGGAAGCACAAAAGCTAATGAGGAATCGAAAGAATCCAGTTGCCAAGACTCATCATCTCTTGAAATGTATGGTAAATGATTACAAAGCTATCAACTTCCTTCATGTTTTGAGAGAAAATAACAAACAAGCAGACATTATGGCTAATAAGGGAGTGGGACTATATTGCGGAGACCTATTATGCGATCAACATGCCTACGAGAGAAATTGGATCTTTTATAGTGTACCTATCCATTACATTTTTGGAATTTTATGCTTTTGTATTCTCCTGCTTGGGCAGTTTGTAGGTAGTTATAGTACTCATGGAATAGGAAATGATAATGAAAAATTAGAATGGAAAAGGAAGCACAAGGAGGCACGAATTTGGTCTTCCTCTGGGAGGAGTCTGTGTCCTGATTATTGTAACTGTTAATTTCTCATTTTTTATAAAAATTTCTTCAACCATTTTTTGTTAAAAAAGAAGTAATGCACTCGTTACACATTCTGCTCAATGGAGACACCCAGATTGGTGGCATTCAATGTTTTAATAAAAACTCAATCATACATTTTGGATATGGTCGTTGCCCTCAAGGGAGACACCCAGCCTGGTGGCATTCAATTTTAAACTTAAACACAGTTTTAGGTCTACGATTTTATTCCCGATCGACTTCATACAACAAGAGGTTAAGTTTTATTTTTTTAACTAAAAGTTGGGTTGACTCTCTCTCTATCTAAGAGGTCTCCCATATATATGTTCTTTGCAAAAACAAGACCCGTCAGCATGCGCCCTTTCCCTAAGCCCATGCTTTAATTTTTTTTTGCACCAAATATATATATATACAACTTTTGGGTTTAATTTTACAAATGATTGAATCTATATATATTATGCATGCGTTGTGGCTCTCCCAAGGCCAATCCACTGCGATTTTAAACACAAATAAATATATTTATTAGACACAGGTTGTGTCTCTCCCAAGGGGTGATGTTATTACTACTCAGAAAGTTCACATGCCACGCCCTATCAACTATCAACAATACCAAGATAAGAAAGAATATATTTCACGCATAGACATAAACTAGTTTAATGGGATAAAGAGGGAACCAGTGATCATCCCTCTTGTTTCTGGATATATCAATAAAAATCAACAATAACATGTTCTATTGAAGTACTACCAAACCAGTTTACACCATCGTTGATCCTCCCTTCTGACTTGCAGCACATAAGGTTGAAGGTTGATTCCTTTTTTATTTCCCCATCACCAAGAGAACGACTCCCTAAAAAACCCCTTAACAAATGCAAATCTCCCAAAATTGATGCTCTCGATTGCTCTACCTTAACACAAAAGTGCTCCCCCTTTCATTAAGATGAATTAGGGATTTTAAAGACAAAAACCCTAATCCACAACAAGAAAACTAATTATCTTAACTTTAGTTAACTCACAAATTAATCTTTAGATAATTAGGTTAACTTATATTTAACTAATTATCTTAACTTTAATTATCTCCACTAATTAACTTTAAGATAATTAGCTTAACTTATCTTTAACTCTTTAAGTTTTCCTATTAATAGTTAGTTGTCATGGACTATTGGTTTTTTTTATTTGCCATTAGTCATCAACGCATCAGTTATCAATTATCCATGCATTAGATACTAGTTATTTTATTTCTTTATTTTTTTTCTCTCTCTCTTGTATATGTATGTATGTATATATATATAGATATATATAATGTATTTACTTTGTCCTATATGCACATTTTGCAAAAGTCTATTGTTTATAATTACTTAACACAATTATTAATAGAATACTTAATAATGTAATTATTAATAATTTAATAGGGAACTTAACTTATTCCCATGTAGGAGTTCAATCCAGCCTCCTAGCATCCTTTGCGAGGCTAAGTTATTATTTTCATGTGGACAAACTCCTTAATGTTACTTATCAATACTTAACACTAGTTATCCTTATGCTAATAGTCATATCATATTAACTTGTTTTTTCCTTACGACAACTAGTTATTTCTTCGGCGTCCCAATCTAGGACTAAATTTAATCGTAGTTTATACGACACTTATAAACTTAAGTGCCTAATTAGCGAACATCACAGTTCACTTTCAAGTTCCTACAACACCAAAATGGCACACGTCATCGAACTCATGGCTACCTAGCCATTCAACTTATCCCCCTAGTAGATTCCATGCCCTTATCGTTTTATTCGCGTCAAGTCTTCAATCTCCTAATCCTACAAAATTCATAATACAACTTACGAATTCACAATCATACGTACAAAGTTTTACCTATGGATCCTTTTCCTTGAGCTCCTTGTCATGAGCAGGTACACAATTACACTTTCGGTTACAAGCATAGGGGTAAAGAGGGATATTTCATCCTCTTCCCTTAAGAATAACATTGTCCTTAGTGTTTGTACCCTTCAAACTTTTTTTTCATCTTTCATTTATCTTTGCAATTACATTTTTATAGTTTTTTATTTATTGTCTTGGCATCTCTGCTTGAATGTCTTCAAGATTATGTGCTTTTCAAACCTATATTTACACAAGCAATGTAATTTATCTCCATAATTTCAGCACAAAACATGTGCATACACATGATCATTAAAAATCAAGAAGAACATAAACCATAATTTCTTTGCAACATCCTATTGTTTCCTTTTCATAACAACTCCTTTAGAGCTCATTTTACTCACAAAGCTTTACTTTTCGATTTCCATGTACCTGCACTATCTGTTAGTCATACACGATATGCATATAAATCATGATCTAAGATAAAATATTCACACAAAAACACCTTTTCATGGCACATAACCTTGCCATATATTCTCATCCATATTTATTTTTAATGATGTCTAAAACATCCATCCATATCCTCTGTATGGAAGTACTTCCTGCCAAGTACTTTTAGCCACTTCCAACCTGTTTTTTAACATGTAGCACTTCTCATCGCATACGCATAATATGAACATAACATAAGCATAACATAAACATAACATAAGCATAATATCAGCAAAACATGCTTATAAAGCGAATATCAAAACACATAGTGTTCAGATTATTCAAAATTCACCCAATACTAGGACAATACACTTCTTTGGTGTATTTACTAAATGTGTTATCCATGGCGGTAACATAATCGGGTTTCTAACTAGCATACCAAGTGATAAGGGTATATCAAGTACTTATAGTATACCAAGCACTTTAGTGGTTCACTCATGTTTAAATTGATCCAGGTGCTCCAAATCCTACAAGCCCAATGCCAATTTTAGACATCATAATGATTTTTAAGCCATTCAAGTGCTTCAAAGCCTACAAGCTCAACATTGAATTCAAACATCATAACGAGTCTTAAGCCATTCAGTTTCTCCAGAGCCTACAATATTCACACCAAATTCAAACATCAGAATAAGTTTTATCTTTTTGTCATAGACCTGGTTGAAGTTCAAGGTTGTTTTCTATCTTTAATTACTAATGCAGAGTAGCCACAAATTTTCTTTACCAATCCTTTGTAGAATCTCATAAATAATATCCCCTTTATCCTATAGGTCTTCCTGAACTAGCCATATTCTCAATCATGGAAGACTAAGCGCTCAAGGACCTATAGTTGAACCCTTAAATGCACTAGGAACCATTACCCCCTATAATGTCCATGCTCTACAGCTTTTCTTTTTGGGAAAGGCTCTTATTCCAATTCAGGTTCTCTTTCTTAGACTCATACTTTTATTATTTAATCTCTTTTCTTTATTTTTATTAAAGAGTTTTGTTTAGTGTATAAAGAATTTTTGAAAGTTCGAGAGCCTTATAACCTCAGTACATCCCTTGTGATTATCTCAAAGGTTTCATAATTCTTTACTGAACTTAAGTTTATTGCTCTTATTACAGGTTTCATACATTTACATTTTGTTCTTAATTTATGGTCTTATTGAAGTTGCCATAGCCCAGTGCCTGCAATTACCTCAAAACATTATCAGTCACCATGACATATAAAACATTGAGAAAATCAAACTATCATATTCATCATATCGCTAACTATACTTAATGTTCCTAAGTTTACCATCTCACATAAAATAACACATGATAAGTTTAAATAGTTTTGATGTTCCAGATCCAATTAGCTCAAAACAAGGAATAATCTAACTAATCTTGATATTCTATAGTCTACAAGCTCAATAACAAAACAAGCATAATAATTCTAAATAGTATTGATGCTCTAGATCTCACCAACTCAACATAATATCATCGTATCAAACATGATAATTCTAGGTAATCCTGATGTTCTAGAGTTCTCCCAACTCAACATCAAGTCAACATAGTAAAGTTAATTAATCTTAATGATCTAGATCCCTTTTGACTCAACATCAATCCTTGTCTTAAGTCCTTCAAGACTTGGTTAACAACATACCTCAAGTATGCTTAAACATCATATTCCATTAATTTCATAACTTGATACTTCTAGTTATCTTTGCAAAACATGTGTCAATCATTCCAACGATTCTTGATTTCCCAAATCAATTGCTATACATATAACACCAATTCAATTTAACATTCTCAAAAGTATTTCAATAGGATTTCAATTCTATCACCTTGTTTCTTATTCGGTTTCTTATAAATATATTAAATCATTCATGCAAATGACTAATATTTGTCTAACTGTAAATTAGCATCATGTTATCTTTTCAAAACTAGTCATTGAATCACAACTCGTTTTAAAATTTACCTCATGTACTACTTTCCATGTACTTAATCTTCGTGAAGCTTCTTGCACCCATGTGCACATGCATGCTTTACTAACATTTTCTTGCAATAAGTTATTTATAATGTAATATATTTGGTCATCATAAAGCAATCGACAAGTTCCATTTTTTCTTGCACATAAACTCTTGCTACCACAAAATATTCTCATGCATAATCCTAATGCATTACCTTATTTCGACAAGCATATTTACAATATAATATGTAGCTTACTTTGTTATAAACTTGAATGTGTATTATACTTTCGATGCTACCACTAGCTTTATGTCCTTTCCTTGGACATCTTTAACACAAGGTACTCAATAACAATTTTCATGAAAATTCACTGTATGCTTAATCCTTCTAGCATAATCTAACAAGTTACACATATTTTTGCATGTTATTCTCAACATTATGCATGTGAAAATAGCATGAATATATTCTTGTATAGGAATGGCAGTTTGCATTACCATGACTTTCTACTTAGCATCATAATTCATTGAATTTCATTTGTATACTTCCTTACAACTTATGATGTGGATGCTTATAAGGAAACCATTCTTTAACACATACAAGGATAAACATATCCATTGATGATAGTCTATAATCCAATTTACTTTCATGCACTCAACACGTCATGCAAGGCTTCTGAAAGCCCTTATATGTCACTATCAATCGTGACTTTTAAATCTATGGTCAATAAAATTTTCCACATAATCAACTTAAGTTGTGTTTTCCCTATATCATAGTTACTCATACTTCACTCAATCATGCCTTCCACAATATGCATTCAAATGTTTAAAACATTTTTTTTCCTAAGTAACTTAGCTACAACATACTTGTTGAAAAAATTATTTCTACCACACATTCAAGTCTATATGACCCTTTACTTATCAATCAGATCCATTTAATATGTGTTTTTTATGCTCAATAAAACATCCTAGTCAACCGAATTAAGTCATGCATGTCAAACAGTGTAAAAAATTGTTGCAATAACTTGCATTTGATACAAATATTTCACAGAGTCTATAACATACTTGTGCATGTGTGAGTCCATAGGTCGTAGTGTTGTAACCTGATGCTCTCATACCACTTGTAATAAACCCAGTTTTCTTTTATTTATTTAGGGAAATGGAGCATAATTTTTTTTATCATCTAAATAAACCAACCACGTTAGTCTCTTGGATTATGAGACATCACAATCGTATACATTTGTTTATCTATTTTAATTAGTCGTACAAGAAAACTATAAATCAATTTAGTTTTTACATTAAATTGGGGACATCACTTTTTAAAACTACTTGATTAGCTCTTGACCCAATCTTTAATCCTTGTTCATAACTTATCTTTGGTCAAGGATTTTATGGAACCTCAATTATATTAAAAGGTCTATTCAGTATTCATGCGTAACAAATAAAAACACTTTCCTTATGTACCATTCACTTAAATGTAACTTGTTATAGCAAGTGATATATCCATGTCAAATATCCTTTCTACTAGTATTTTTAAGCATGTATTTTTATATTTTATTAAATTTTTAAGTATGTATTTTTATATTTTATTAAAAAAATTCTACATGGGCATATATCAAGAATAAGCATATTATCTATCTAGTTCAACGAACAATTAACCTTTTGTTAGTTTGTTTTTTTTCAGAGGAAAAAATACCAATCTTTGTTATTCATAGGAATCAAAAGACATCATTTACATATAGCAAATTTATGACTGTGAGAAATGTAACAAAACACTTCACAAAAACATAAAGTTGTAACAATGTTGACTACAGCATCCAGAATAAAAGACAAAAAGTCTGATCATAGCAGACTTTCCTCATCATCCCTGATATATCAGAAAAGAATATGCTGAGCAAGATCAATGATGAACATCAAACAGACATTCCTGAGCAAAACTTACTGGCTATAAGGTCTCATACAGAACAGACAAAGATGATCAATCAGATGCTGAAAGTCAATGCTGAAAAACAATATGGCTCAGCAGTACTAAAAAAGAACAAAATGGCCATGATTAATGACAATTGCATCCATAGTTTCCGAGAAGTATCCATATCCCATATCCAAATTGAGGGCCTGTTTTGAGAGACCATATTCCAGTGAGTTATGCTCATGAAATATGTGTTTGAAAATCACCAGAGGGGCCAAATGAAGCATATTTCTAATATCAATACACCAGTGCATTAGTGAAGGAACATCAAGTGCAGAGAGGTTGTTCAACCAAGATATAATAACCTTCGAGTCACCATAGATCAAATGCATGGGAAGACCCATCATCAAGCTCACCTTCAGAACTGCCCAAAGAGCCAATAATTCTACTCTAGTGTTCATGCTGCAACCAGCTCCCAAAGAGAAACTGAAATAATGAGAATCACTAAGAAATATTACAAATCCAGAGCCACCTATATTCTCTGCAGCAGCCCCATCGAAAAATCCACAAGGAAATACCTTCACCGGTTTAGTACCAATATTCCGAATTTTTTTATTTTTCAATGGAACTGGATATGCATTTAATAAACCTTCAATCCTGGTGATAAGAGCAGAGAAAGCAGGTTTCCTATTTTCAAACAGACAGTTATTCCGAAGGAGCCAGATACCCCAGAAGATAAATAATGGCAGGTATCTATAAGGAGCTGAACGCACCACCAATTTAAACCACTGAACCAAATGGGACGAGACTGAATTGAGGGAGGGAAAGGAGAGCCTATACTTAGCCTCAAAATGAGCTCGGATATACACCGTGAAGGGATAGGCCAGAAAAAGATGGTAAATATCCTCTTTGTTTCTTTCACACAGCACACATCTGCTCAGGCCATGGAAACCTCTACTCTGAAGCTGGTCCCATGTTAAAATCCAGCCATTTGCCACTAGCCAAATAAAGCAAGCTATTTTCAAAGGTAAGTTTTGAGTCCACAGAAAATCCAGAGCCTGATCTTGAAAGTATAAACCACTATCAATGAGAATACAATCATAACCCTTCTCAGCAGTTAGAGGGCCCACATGATTATTTTAAGACCAGAGAAGAGAATCACATTGGTCTGTAATTCGGATTCTGCCATATTCCAGCCCTCTAATGAAATTATCCCAAAGAATTTTTCATTCCCCACAAAGATCTAGCTCATCCGCCGTGAACCAGTAACCCATAGCAGAAGAAGTGAAATTTCTGGCTTGCGCTAAGGAGACAATCCCATAGTCTTCCAAATAAAATCTCAGATCTCTCGGCATAATAAAAGAGGAGCCCATACCAACAATAGGATCCGCACCAATACGGATAGCAGCACCATTACCGACATGCCAGAGAAGACCTTTACCAATCCATGGTAAAGTGGAGAGGAAACCTTTCCAAATTAAGGATGCATTCCAGACTTTGAATCTTTTTTCCATAAACCATGAATGCAGAGGCATGTTTTTCATATATTTGACAGCGATGAGATGATGTCAGATTCCATTGTTGTTAAGAGCAAGCCAGAAACGTTTCATTCTCAAAGATAGACTGAAGTTGGGCATATGCTTAATTCCCCAGCCACCAAGAAGAGTTGGACACGCCAGAAGATGCCAGTCCACAAGATGGTATTTTTTTTTCCTTGAAGAAGAGCCCCATAGAAAATTAAATATCAAATTTCTGAGCTTGTCTAAGATTGAGGAAGGGATCGAAAAAAGAGCCAACCAGTACACAGGAATACTAGACAGGACAGATCGAATGAGGACTGAACGTCCACCAATAGACAGGAGTCGATTTGTCCAATGAGAGATTCTCTTCTCGAATTTAGAGACAAGACAATACCAGTGCTTAACCAGATAACCCGAAGGCTTGAGGAAGTATCCCAGATATATAAATCCCTTCTTGATATCATCAAATCTGTAAGGGAGGAAATCAGCAATTCTTCAGAGAAGGGTCACATCCAATCCAGAATGAAGAAAATAAGATTTATTCACATTTATACTCATACTAGAGGCCTCACAAAAAGTATCCAAGATGACCTTGAAAGCCATCCATTCTTCAAAAGAACCTAGACCAAATAAAATCACATCATCCACAAAAAGTAAATGAGTGAGGAAAAGTTTAGTCGAAATCTTGATCCCTTTAAATTTTCCATTTCTTTTGGCATCTTCAATCAAAAGACTGATACCTTCTATAACCAGAATGAACAACAGGGGAGACAATGGACATCCATGCCTGATGTCACGAGAGGCCGGGAAAAAAGTAGTAGGAGAACCATTCACGAGGACAGCAAAATTGGCAGAAGAGATACAGCCCAATATCTAATTCACCCCAACAAGCGGAACCCCTATCTGAATGAGAATAAGACGGATAAAAGTCCAATTTACCCAGTTAAAGTCTTTTGAAAAATCTAGCTTAAGGATAAGTGCACATCTCTTGTTAGTATTGACTGTATGTAAAACTTCCTGTGTTATGGCTATAGGCTCAATAATCTGGCAGTTCTTGAGGAAGCCGAATTGTTGAGGAGAAATAGATGAATCTAAGAAGGGCTTAAGTCTCAGGGCCGCAATTTTAGAGATCAACTTATAGCAAATATTACAGAGAGAAATGGGGCGAAAGTCAGCAAAGGAGACAGGCAGATCAACTTTAGGAATGAGTGCTAAAAAAGTAGAATCAAGGGCGGGAGTCACTCTACCCAAGATCCAAGAAGTTTCCACCATATTGACGAGGAGAGGACCCAGAAGATCAAAAAAAATCAAGTAGAACTCAACAAGTCAGCCATCCGGACCTGGCGCCTTATCTCTTTTAAAAGTTTTAAGGGCCCTCTCAACTTTTGAAATAGTAACAGAACTAGTGAAGGCCTCATTCTCCCCAGCACTGATATGGGAAGGAAAAAGATGAATAAAATTAAGTTGGGCAGCAAAGTTTGTCAAATGATCATCTTCAAAGATAGACTTAAAGTAACTGATCCCAAGGGATTTGATACTATGATCATCTGAAAGCCAAGAACCCCTATCATCTTGCAAGCTCCAAATTGCATTATGATTTTTCCGAGCCGAAGCCACGGCATGAAAATACTTAGTATTAGCATCCCCTTTTAGGGCCCATGTAACCCTAATCTGAAGTCTTGCAGAATAAAGCTCATGATCTAACAACTTTTGTAGATCAGTTTTAAGAGAATTCAGTCTCAGCTGTTGTTCTTCATTTAATATAGCTGATTGAGAAGAAGTAAGAAGAGAACTGATCTCTTCTTCCAATAAAACAGACTTATCCTTCATCTTTAGAGATTCGACTTTAGTCCATGATTTGACTTTTTCTTTGAGGACGTGTAGTTTGTAAGAGAGTTCATACATAGCATCCATCGAGTTATCCGAACGAATAAGTGGCCATTCGGTTCGAATCATTTGAATAAAAACCTCATTGTCTAACCATGATTGGTTAAACTTGAAAGGAAAGGCACAAGTTCTCTGCTGATCTAGCCAATCAAATAAAACAGGGAAGTGGTCAGAAATCCCACATCTATGAGCCCAAACCTGATACCTGGGGAGAAAGCTAATAAAATGATCCGAAATTAGAAAATGATCAATCCTTTTTGAGATACCATCTTCCCCTATCCTACCATTCCTCCAAGTAGGGCCAGCACAGGAGGGGCTGCATCCACTAAATGATGATCAGAGAAAAGCTTGGTGAAATACAATCCCAATGGATCAAGTTGAGCTCGAGAGCCCCAAATCTCCAAGGCATTCAGATTTAAGTTCAAGTCACCAGCCAGAATGAGGTTAGGCCATGAGAGAAGGCCACCAGAAGCTACAGCACTCCAAAATGTATCACGATTAAGATAAGGGCCGTAGCAATTAAGAATGGAAAGATCGAAAGAAGAGCCCCGAATCGAAGCTTTTAGCAAGATACCAACAACAGTATGATAGGACTTACATTGAGGAGTTTCATATTCCATCCAGATAGAATTCCCCCTGAAAGACATTTAGAATTTAGGGCACAAAAATCCCATCCTGGATAGAGCTTATAAAAAGAAAATAAAGCATGGTAAGAACTGGTCATTGTCTCTTGGAAAAGAACGACATCCGAAGAAAGCGAAACAAACAGGTGACGGAGGATTTTTTGCTTGGCTAAACCCCCCAAACCACGGACATTCAAGGTGAGAATACACATTAGGAGTCAATCTGCTGAAGGGTTAAAGCTCTAAGGACCCTTTGAGGTGGAGAGGAAGGCTTACGAGCCGCAAATTTAAGTCTTATAGAAAGTGGAGTATAAGGAGCCTGGACGAGGTCCACCGCATCGAAAGGGGATCTATTTTTTTTTCCACCTTATAGTAACGTTCTCAAAATGGATGGAGTCGAGAGGAAGAACCGAGGGGGAGAGAGGTGTCATATCAAAAAAAATGCTCAGATATTTTTGAAGGGAGGGGTCGGTAAAGGATGGAGAGGTAACTGGGCTATGAGGTGGAGAATCCAAGGGCGAAGGTCCAGAGGAGCTGAGAGGGGGGAAGTCTAAATCAATGAAAAGAGGAGGGGGAGGAACAATTTCCAGTGGAAGAGATGATAGAGGAGGAGAATGCATTGGGGCATCAATAGAATCCTGAGCAGGGGTTTCCGTAGGATCCTCAAGAGGTGAAGAATGGTGAGAAGGCTGGACATCTGATCCATGCGAAGGGAAACAGGATTACGGAGATAAACTATCCAATGGAATAGGAGCTGCTGAAGACAAAGGAGTTTCTCTATTATCATCCTCACGGGGAGAAGAAGGACGCTTAGTCGGCGAGACAATGGAATCGCCAAAAGGAAAACAGGAACGAGGAGAGGAACTATCCTGAGGATGAGGAATGACTAAGGACCTAGGAATACCTCGTTTTACATCCATAGACTCCAACAATTCCAAATCCAGGTCCGAAGCATCATCAAATAGGGAACATGCATTTTTTAAATATCCAATAGAGGAGTCTGGTAGAGCCGATGCCAAACATACCTGAGAATTCCTTTTGTTAGGTGAGATGGTATGATTAGTCACAGATGGAGATCATAGATCTGGGGAAGCAGAAACATTGCGAAAGGACGGACAGGCACGATGCAGGTGGCCTGTTTCCCGATAGTAACTACATCTGAATGGGATGCCTTGATAATCCAAACGTTGTATCAACAAGCATTCCCAGCATAATATCTCAATTTCTGCTGGAAGCCCTCTCAAAATGTCCAACTCAACAAGAATTTTGGCCATCCTCTTGTCGAAGGAGTTCATAAAATAATCATCAAGTGCAACAAAGCGGCCAATAGTATTTCCAACTCCCTCCAGTAAAGGATGATTCCAGAGTGGAAATGGAAGCCCCGGTAGAAGAGCCCACAAGTGCCTTTTCTGGATTCTTTCACGCGCCGGATCAAAATTTACATGCCAACGGTCTAGTACCAGTGACCCCTTACCAACTCTCCATAGGCAATTCAAAACCTCTGTCGCATGCGCATCTTCCAAGAACACAACAAATATCCAACCCCGAACAGGAAGGCTGATAGCAGGGACATAGGTTAAGAAGGGCTTCCAATTTTCGGTGGCCCAAGCAAACCAGTATTTTTTGTCCATCGAAACATACTCCAATCTACCTATAAGAGCATGAGCACACAACGCTTCCACCCTACCCAGATATATATCTCGACCCACAGTATAGCTCAGTTTCCCTTCCAAGATTTTATGAGCCTTAGCCTTTCTACGACGTTGGAAGCGTGCAAAGGCATGGAACGCAGATGGGTCGGCAGACCCATCATGGGTCTCTGACATAAGGACCGAGAGGATATCCCCAATACAATGACTCACCAATCAAACAAAATGCCAACAGAACCGAGAAAAGGGACAGAATTAATCGCACACACCACAGAAAACCCAAATTCAACCCTAGTTAGGGTATAACCAAAATGAAACGGCAGGTGTNATCAAACAAAATGCCAACAGAACCGAGAAAAGGGACAGAATTAATCGCACACACCACAGAAAACCCAAATTCAACCCTAGTTAGGGTATAACCAAAATGAAACGGCAGGGGT
>LPNX010816644.1:164018-177204 GCA_001517045.1 Pseudotsuga menziesii | reverse complement strand
TTTTAACACAATTGTTCTGCATAGACATTTTACAACATCTTTCTTTCAAACAGAGGATGGACTTAGTGTTCAACATCATGTGGATCGTCTTTTCCCCCAACGAAGGAGCATGGGTTGCCTTTTGTGCTCACACTGACTGCTTCTTTTCCCCAAAAATAAAACTGTAATGAAATCTGCGCATTCATCACTGAAGCCTAAACAAAAATAAACTCGTCCATTTTTTATTCATAATGGATTGTAGAACATAAAGGACTCTCCTTCACCGATGGCCTCGCTTTCGATGATCCCCGGCTGGATGGCTAAAGCATGTTTAAACAACATATCAAATTCGGTATTGAATTCTCTATAGATATCAAATTCGGTTTTCATCACCCACTTCTTATTTAATAACATTATATTCAACCAATCTCTGTGACTGCTTTAAAAGGACAAGGAATTAGGATTTTAACAATATTTTATAATAATAAAAGTCTTTAAAATACTCTTTCAATTAGTTTCTACAAATCATAATTGAGTACAAAGGCCTAAAGGCCTGGTCATAAAATACAATCAAATGCTTGAAATGCTTGATGAAAGATTTCTCTTTCCTGTCTTTCAATAATGTTTATAGAGAACTGAATGTGGAAGTTGATACTCTCTCAAAATTGTAGTTAGGAATTATGGATGATAGAATAAATTTCTCACCTTTCTCTGTTGGATCTTGTTATAGAACTGGTCATTTGGTTCTTTTCAATTAATAGCTCTGATCTTTGTTTTCAGTTCTTAGAGGCTGGATGATGTAGTCATAACGGTTGATGAAGTTTACTGTATGTTTTGGATTTTGATAGTTTGTTATATTGGATCATGTTTTGTTGGGTGGATCTCCCTTCCTGGATATTGGGTTTGGTAGTATATATCAAGTATAGTCTGGCCTATGAAGATCATATTTTGATCTTTGAATATGATGTAACTTTGACACAACTTTCTTTAATATAAAAGTTGTTTTCTTACTTGAAAAAGAAGAAGAAGAAAATCATACTACCATGTAAATTAGGGTCACTTGTTTATCAACCTTTGTTTCTACTTTTTTTTTTAACTCAAACAGATAAAATATTTTAGTTTTTAGTTTTTGGAAAAATCATGGAATGAAGTAGCAATATCCGGTTCATCCAATTACAATTACATCAGAAGTTAAACTTCTATAGGACCAAGAAATATTACAAAATTGAAAATTGAAAAAATTCATACACCATCAATGGCAGCAGTCTCCATTATGAATAATTGCGGGATTGGATGAAAAATATAAGGAGCTCCATTGGTACTGAGGTTTCCTTGAGGCAAAAAACATGCTTTATTTTCCAAAGAGTCAGCTTGTTTGTTAATCTCTCTCAAGATATGAAAAGAAGAGACTCGATCAAACTCTTTCATGATATTCTGAATATATTGAAAGCTTTTATCCAATGATGGATTGTTGAACTAAGATACAAAGTTTAACAATTTAATTAAAATCTTTAAGTCCCCAAAAATTTGAATTTCCTTGTAGTCGATCTCCTTAGCAGTCTGGAAATCCATGAGAAGGTTGTAACTCTCTGCCTGGTTATTCGAACAAGGTCCAAGACCCCAGCTGTAGCAAGTTTCTCTCACACAATCCGGGGAAAAAATTAGCCCGTCGACACCTGCAGTCCTAGGATTCCCCTTGGACGCACCATCAAAAAAAGTAGCAGCAGTATTATTACTCTTCCACCACGAAGAAAATTCAGCTGCACCCATTCTCACACGCCATGGAGGAGAAGGCAGTGGTTTGGAATGAATATGTTTTTTCCCTTTTGTAGAGCACCCCAACCATGTAGCAAAATCGAGAGGAAGAGAAGAAATACAATGTCTCACCAATTTTGATATATGAAATTTAACTTTGGAGGCCACGTCACTTGGATTCACCAATCTGTCATTAAATATGAGGTCATTATGAGCCATCCAAACCATCCACCATATATTCTTTGGAATGGTATGCTAGGCATTTATCCAGCCTACGTTATTCCCATTGGATTCATGGATCCTTTCTTTCCAGGAGGTAAACAGAGTCAAGACTGTGATACAAGAGGGAGTATCGATCTTCAGATCAATTAATACCAAATTCCACACTATCTGTGTGTACACGCAGTCCACAAATAAGTGATATGACATTTCATTAGCTGATTTGCAAAAAAAACAGCGAAAAGGTCCATGAAAGCCACGTTTGATCAAGTTTTCACCAGTCAAAACCTTCTTATGCATAAGGATCCATGTAAAAAAATTTACCTTAGGAAGGCTGAATGGTGACCAGACAGTCTTCCACTACGCAGGGGACAGAAAGGAAAATTGAGGAGATTATAAGGCTAAAAAACATGGGCAGCTATATAGACTCTAGTTCGTCCCCAACCCCATTTGTCATTCAAAGAACAATGAACAGGAGTCATTCCAGACAAAGCTGAGATCAGCACTCTTTGAAGCGGGATGAGCGATTCTGGCATCTCCGGGGAGTTCCATCCTACCCAATTCCCATCGTTGTCCCAGGAGCAGATATTTGCTAGCCGAAGGAAACCTTTGTTAGAAAGCCACAATTTGATCTCACTGAGCAAATTTAAGGAGGAAAGAGCAGGATGTCTTAGAATATTATCATCCCATAGAAAAATCCTTTTCCCATTGCCAAGGATTCTATAAAGATGATGTTGGATATGTTTTATTCCTTTTCTGCAAAAATTCCAAATAGTTGAACCTGAAGGAGTATTCTCTAAATTTATATTTCTCATAGAACCACCCTTAAGATACTTCATCATTAAAAGCTTGCTAACCGGATGATTTTTTTTAACCAAAATGATTATTTTTATTTATTTAAAAAGGAATAAATTGGGCTTTCACCCTATTACAATTTGTTCCAAAAAAGACAATTCCTTACAACAAAATGATTTTTTTCATGGAATGGGATGCAATAAGAAAGATCCATCATTCACACATAACATTCCTAAAGGGAGGAGGCAACCCTGATTTGCTTTGAGATCTGTCAGCTTATTCAAATCACAGAGAATGTGGTAAGAAGTATCTGAGTCACACACAATCAAAATGAAATGCAACCTTTGCATGGTCACATTCAGACTAAGATTTTTTAACACTGAATCAAAGTTTAGAATTTTGATAATGATTTCAAAATCTGCAAAGATTTGCAGACTATTATGCCCTACTTCCTTAGCTAGTTGACATGCTTTCAGAAGAGCAAATAATTCAACCTGATTATTTGTATTGTGCCCTATTCCCTAGCTGAAACTTGTTTCTAATTTTCTACCTATATAGAATACCAAAACCCCTACCCCAGCTTTCCTCGGGTTTCCTTTTGACGCACCATCAAAGAATATCAATGCTTTATTTTTAGATTTCCACCAATCTGAAAATTCCTTTTCTGAGAGACTGATCTACCAAAAAGGTTTGATAACGGGATTACTTAAACCCATCTGAATTTTATCCACTCACTTCGAACCAAGCCAATTATGTTCAGCTTCTAAATTATTTCTGGCTATTTGAAGGTTTCCTACTGCTTCTAATAGAAATTCCTTAGCTTTACATGCTACAATTTCAGGTTTTGGGATTTTTCCATTAAAGATCATATCATTTCGATCCAGCCATAATTTCCACCAGATAAATTTTGGAATAGCTTGCCAGATTTTTCTCCAAGCATGGCTAGAAGAAAGAGCACCACGATATCTTGACTACCAGTTTTTAAAAAGAGTAACCAATTGAGCATTTAGAGGAAAAAAAGAGAATGACAACCCACGCAGAACAAAATCCCAAACCTTTTGAGCAAAGACGCATTCAACTAAAATGTGTGTTGAATACTCAGTAGCCTGATAACACAAACAACATCTAAATGTTCCATAAAAATATTTTTTTGACAAATTTCACCAGTTAGACGTTTTTTATGAATTACAGTCCATGTGAAAAAAATTATCTTTGGAATGCTGGGCAAACTCCACACCAACTTCCAAAGAGCTGTGTTGTGGGAACCAGAGGAGTCCACTACACTTGCATGCACTAAAGTGTGGAGATGAGAGAAGTTGTAAGCAACAATATAAACACCAAAAGATCCCCATCCCCACGAGTCTTTGAAAGAAAGATGGATAGGAGTCATTTGATTCAGCCTAGTTAATAACAAATTTTGGTGGGTAGAGAAATTAGGAAGATCATGATCTATCATGAGAGGAAGAGACCAGTTGATCCAATTTCCTTTAGCATCCCAAGAAGCAATATCGAACAATCTGTGAATTTCTTTATTTATTAACCAATTATGAATCTCAGCAATAGAATCATTAACAAGCAGTGGATCATGTCCATTAATTTTATCAACCCATAGGAAGGTCTTTCGACCATTTCCTGGGATTCGATAAAGATGTTGAATGAAGAATTCAAGAACTTTCCTACATGAGTTCCAGATAATTGATCCTTTAGTGGTATTTTCCATTTGAATATTCCTTAATGATCCTCCATGAAGGGATTTTTTCCAGAACAACTGACTAACCGGGTGCTTTTTGTTAGAAAATAGCTGCCATAATAATCTGCCTCCCATTGCTATGTTGGAATTTCCTAGATCTTTGATTTGTAGTCCTCCTTCGAGAAATGGTCTTTTTATTGTTTCCCAATTAACCATATGCATACAGTGTTGGTTCCCTTTCCCACCTCTCCATAAGAAGTCTCTGAGTAATTTTGAAATCTGATTCATTATAGCTTTTGGCGCTAGAAGTAAAGAGGATTGGTATATAGGAAGAGATTAGAGTACTAACTTAATCAAAGTAACCTTTCCTGCCTTTGCAAGCCAATGTCCTCCCCATGAAACAATCTTTGCTTTAATCTTACTGATAATTTCCAACCAGAGAGAGGGATTGTTTTTTCCCAAAGTTAATGGTAGGCCCAAATATTTGACCTTGTCCCAGGAAGCATATCCTTCAAAGCCCAAGATCTGAGATATTTTATCAACTTTTGATTGATCAACATTCCATCCGTGTACTACACTCTTACAGTTATTGATGAGAACCCATGAAATAATACAAAAATGATGCATAATTTCAAAGAAATCTCTTGCCATTTTTTAGGATGCCCCTCCCAAGAGCAAGGTGTCATCCGCAAAGAGGGCATGGTTAATAGCTTCGACCCCTACTGCTGCAGAAATGCTCAGAATGATACCATCATTTTTTCCTACTGATATCTTCCTGCTTAGAGAGTCGGCCATAAGAATGTACAAAAAAGGAGACAAAGGACAACCCTATCGAAGACCCCTGGAGGCTTGAAAGAAGTTTGTTGGCCTGCCATTTACTAATGGCGCTATCCAAGGATTGTGAATGCATGCTTTTATCAAATTTAAAAAAGCAGAACTAAATCTAAAATAATGAAGAACAAAGAAAAGAAAAGAGTGCTTTACCATGTGAAAGGCATTTTTCATATCAAGTTTGATGAGCATGCCCTTCTCCTTCCGAAGAAAAGTGGAATGCATAACTTCCTAAACTTGTATAACATTATCCAGAATATGTCTCCCTTTTACAAACCCTCCTTGAAGAGGAGAAATCAGTTTCTCAAGCAAAGGCTTAAGTCTATTTGCTCATAGTTTAGAAAATATTTTATAGGACGCATTGCAAAGGGAAATAGGTCTAAATATATCAAAGGAAGAACGATTAGCTTCTTTAGGAATTAATGCAAGAAAGGTGGAATTTGTGCAACCCCCCACTTTGGCTTTAATCTGGAAATATTTTATCATTCAAAGGATATTTTTCTTAACTACTAGCCAACATATTCAATAAAAGTGAAAGGAGAACCCATTATGGCCAGGAGCTTTATCCGGCTCCATGGACCAAATAACGTCAATAATTTCTTGCTCCATAAAAGGCTTCATTAGCTCATTGTTTTCTGCCTCACTCACCAAGCTGGGAATGTTGGCCAAAAAATCATAAGTAAAATCAGGATTGGAGGAGCCATCTTCCTTGTAGAGGTTCTAAAAATGAATTTCAGCCAGATGTTTGATTTGAGAAATTCCTTTTACCACTTCACGAGACTGGGAGTAAATTTTCGAGATATGGTTTTGAGAAATTCTAACTCTACATTGCTTGTGAAAGAAGGAGGTATTCCTATTGCCAGCTTTCAGCTAAGTACTTTGAGATTTTAGTCTCCAGTATTCTTCTTCTCTCCTGAAGGCCTAGAAAGAAATGAACTAGGCTTTTTGCTCTTTTTCTAGTAAAGCTGGAGTTATTTATGTTTCTTCCGTTTCCAATTGAATTTTTTCTAGGTTTTGAAGGGCTTCTTTCCTTTCGCTGGTTATATTTTTTTGAGTAAGTTTTACCCAATTCTTTAACACAGCTTTGCTATTTATAAGCTTCCTCTCCCATAAATAATTTGGAGATCTAGTAACTGGAGTTTCCCAAGCCAAAGTGGCAGTGCTCATGAATCCATCTCTATCTTTCCACAATGGACTGAATCTAAATGGAGTGGGACGAAGTTCCTCTTCATCTTCAATCTGAAATAAAATCGGTTTATGGTCTGAGGTGATCTTCGGCAAAATACTAGAGGAGATGACTGTTTTATCTGCCAGCAAGGAGCTCTGTACCAGAAAACGCTCTAATCTAGCAGAAATGTTAGTTGCTCCTAGTCTACTATTTGACCACGTAAACTTTCCTCTTTTGGGTTTGAAATCAATTAACTTCCACGCTAGTATGAAGTTATCCACCCAATTCAGCATGGGATCTCTCCCATAGACACCACCTGGTTTTTCTTTTGCATTCAAAATTATATTTAAATCTCCGACAATTATTATATTTGAAAATGAGTTTGCATCGAGAAAGGCTTCCAGCAAGATCCAACATTCTCATTTTTCACTTTCTTACTTGGAATATGACAAAGTTTGGTAAATATCCAATGCTGTGATTTATGGGACTTTTCCAGAATAAAATCATTTCCTGTCCATAATGTGTCTATTCCACCAGCAGTGCCTTTGGAACTCACTGCCTTACCAACATTCAGTTTCCATCTCTTTTGCTAATGGAAAGTAAGATTTTCCTTATCGATTTTTGTCTCTTGGAGCATAAGGACGTTTGGAGAAGCCATTCTTATAAGATCATTCACTGCTTCATCTTTTGTAGAATTGCATATCCCTCTACAATTCCAAGAGAAAAAATTCATCATTTGTCGGAAGGAGTTGGCCCTCCTTTTGCAGGTCTAGGCTGGGTGTTCCTGCTGATGGACATCTCTAAAGTTGTTTGACTTCCTTGCATCTTAATTTGTTTGGATTCTTCCTCCCGAACCGTCTTGTGAGATTTTTTCCCTTTTTTGGATGACTTACCAAGAGGATCTTCATCTGAAGAGCCATAATTATTTGTAGGTTTCCTTTTTTTTGCCATTTCTGCATAAGTAGGATAATGACCTTCCACAGGTGTGTTGACTTCTGATTCATGGCCTTTAACTTCTTGACTTGTTTGGATTTGAGTTTGGGGGACTTCTCCCTCTTCAAATGTTGAAAATAATTGATCTTCTGGAATGCTCAATACTTCAAAATTGTTTTGAGTCATTGGTTCTTTCATAACTGCTCCATGTTCTTTATGTCCAGAGGGGTTGTTTCTTTTCCCCAGTTCTCCTTTTTGTCTCTTTTTTTTATTTCCTTGCTTTGTTGAGTTAGTTTTTTGAACTTGAATCCATTGATCTCCCTTTTTTTTAACAGCTTCTTCTTCAAAAAATTTCTTGCAGGATCTAGCAAAGTGTCCATAACCATGACAAAATCTACACTTAACTTGGAAGTTTCTCATATTCTAGCTCTTATACATAGGCCCAATCTGTTATTTTCAGGTTAATAGCTTCAAGTAATCCTACCTCCAAGTCCACTTCAACACAAATTCTGGCACAGGTATATTGATCTCATCGATCATCCCTATCAATATATTTCCCTAGGGTGTTTCCAATAACTTCTAGGGCTCTCAGATTCCAGCAGTGAAGAGGAAGTTGTGGCAACCTAACCCAGATAGGGACCGCTGAGGGAACATCTTGGTTCGGATCAAAGTCTGGAAACCATTTCTTCAAGTAAAGTCCCTGGGGACCCATGAAGTATGGCCCGTTTCAAAAGATCAAATCTCTATCAACAGAATTTTCAAAGAGAAAAAGATAATAGCCCTTACCTATCAAATTGCTACAGATACCTTCTGAGATGAGAGGTTTCCAATTCCATTGAACCCACCCTGTAACTGTCTTAGGGGAAGGCCAAAGCCCTATGAACTAGCCAATGAGACCCCGGTCAGCAATGTTTAAAGCCGATTGACAAGTTTCCACTGGTAGGGCTACCGAAGGGATATTTTCAAGCTTCTTTACAAAATTTTGTTGGATTTGGGTGAGTTTCCTCTTGCTTCCTGAAGCTATCAATCTCCTAAATGCATTGAGCTCAAGAATAGGGGAGGGTCCCCCTTCGTCCACCATGACCCCAAAACAAAGATGAAACCACCAAAAGAAAACTCAGATAAATCAAAAATTTCACCAGTGCTGAGCAATCACTTCAAACACCCAAATACCAAGGCTATGCCTCGTACAATTTCCTTGAAGCTCCACCGAGACTAGATAAGCACATCAATAACCTCTAGATGAGAGTCCTTGAATCTTTTGAAGCTCGAGTCTCTTTTCGAAACCAGTGAACACCCCTCTGCAGAAATCGGATATATTCTTCACGGCTAAGAAGATCCCATCTACATAGGAGCAATGAACCACTCTTGCAAAGAGCCAGCAATCAGTCAGGGGACTGGATTTCTCCAAGGAAAGGAGTTGGAAGGAGTCCAAGCTCCATAAAACTAGAAGCCATGGAAACCATGTAGAGAAAAAAAATTAAAATTTTTCTTGGAGCGAAAGTTCAGGAATCGTATAATAGTACCGCTAACCAAATGATTTTTATCAGCATATAGCTGCCAAACAAGTTTACCTCCCAAGGCCAGATTTGTTAATTCAAGGTCACAAATTTGCAATCCACCTTTCGAAAGAGGTCTTTTGAGAAGCTCCCATTTGACCAAATGAATCTTATTTTGAGAACCTTTACCACCATTCCAAAGGAAGTCCCTAAGCATCTTGGAAATCTACATAGTAATGGACTTGGGAGTGAGGATCATAGAAGACTGAAAAATAGGGAGGGAAGAAAGGACCACCTTTATCAAGACCAACTTTCCAGACTTTGTCAACCAGTGTCCACCCATGGAAATAATTTTGGCTTTTAATTTGCTAATTACTTCCAACCAAAGCGAAGGGGGGCTAGCTCCCAATGTCAAAGGGAGGCCCAAGTACTTTATCTTATCCCACTTATCATAATCGGGAAAGCCCAAGGAACTAGCGATTTGGAGCATTTTCGGGTGGTCAACATTCCAACCATAAACTGCACTCTTTCCTTTGTTGATCAAGGCTCCAGAGATTAAGCAGAAATTTTGTAAATTTTCGTTAAAGGGACAAGCAATATTAAAGAAGCCCCTCCCAAAAGAAGTGAAATATCGACAAAGAGAGCATGATTAATTAGATCTACTCCTCTTGCTGCCCTAATTCCTGGAATGGCACCAACAACCATATCTGCAGAAAGTTTCATACTTAAAGCTTCAGCCATCAAAATGTATAGGAAGGGTGACAAAGGACACCCTTGACGCAATCCTCTCAATGTTACGATTGGTAAGGGGAGCAATCTAGGGTCTATTTGTACATGCTTTAATCAAACTAACAAACTCCACACTAGAACCAAAAGTGAGGAGAACTTGATAGAGAAAAGAGAGTTTAACATGATCGAAAGTATTTTTCATATCTAGCTTAATGATCATACCTTTCTCCTTCCTCTGGAAACTGGAATGAATGGCCTCTTGCACTTGGATCACATTGTCTACTAGATGCCTTCCTTTAACAAATACCCCCTGCATAGGAGAGATTAAAGATCCCAGCAATGGCTTAGCTAAAAGTTTGGCTAGAATTTTTTTAAGAGACGCTGCAAAGTAAGATAGGCCTGAACCTATTGATGGATGCAGGATTTACTTCCTTGGGAATTAAGGCTAGAAAGATAGAATTGGTACAACCTCCCACTTTGGCTTTCTTAAGAAAGGTAGAAATCATGTGAAGCAAATCACATTTTATAACTTGCCAACAAACTCTATAGAAATGGATGGAGAAACCATCCAGCCTAGGAGATTTATCTAGCTCCATAGCCCAAATAACCTCCACTACTTCTTTTTCAGAAAATGGGAACCCTAGACCAGCATTTGACTCAACAAAGACTAAAGATGGAATGTTAGATAAAAATTAAGTTTTAGCTGCAATATCAGAAATGCCATCCTCTGTAAATAGCTGAATAAAATGAAAATGAGCATCCTACTGAATTTCCAGATGCCCTTTAATACCTTCACCCTCACTGGAATAAATTTCTGAAATATGATTGCGGAAAAGTCTTACTCTGCATTGACTGTGAAAATAAGTAGAGTTTTTTTCGTCAGCTTGCAACCATAAACTCCATGAATTAAGGCGCAAATATTCTTCTTCTTAACGAAAGGAGAGAAAAGTATTCGCTTGAGCAGACTTCTCCCTGACCAAGATCAGTTTTTTTATTTCAGAATCCTCCATACTAAGTTGAAAGTCTGCTAAAACTTTCACGTTTTCTTTTCTGTTGCTAAAAGGAGTCATGAGAGGTTTCTTTATCCATGCTTTCAAAGCATAATTTGTTCTCTTAAGTTTTTGTTCCCAAATGTAACTGGGAGAACCATCAACGTATTGAGTCCAAGCCTCACTCATGGTTTCCCAAAAGCCTTCACGCTCTATCCATAACGGGTTGAATCTGAACGGAATGGGTCACATGTCATCCTCTTCTTCAACCAGCAAAGAGATGAGATGATGGTCAGAAGATAACTTAGGAAAAATTTTGTATGAAATAAGATAATTCTCCTCCAACAAGGATATTTGAACCAAGAATCAGTCCAAATGTGCAAGTATACTGGCTGCCCCAATTCTTTTGTTGGACCAAGTAAAACGACCCTTCTTGGGTTTGAAATCTAGGAGGTCCCATGAATGAATTAAGGACTCTACATATTCCATTAGATGATCTTTTCCAAGAACACCTCCTTTTTTCTCATTAGGATAAAAAATAATGCTGAGATCCCCTGCCACAATGATATTTATTAGAGTGTGTTTCCAGAAAATTTGAAAGAGAATTCCAACATTCCTTTTTCTCAACAAGATTTACAGGGACGTACAGTTTAAAGAGCGCGATATAGGTCTTACTTATTGTGTAAATAAGTGGTGAATAGATCTAGTGTTGAGAAACAAAAGAGGAATTCAAAGAAAATTTATCCCTAGACCAAATTGTTGCTATGCCCCCATAAGTGCCTCAAGCACTAACAACAATACCAACATTCTTAACCAAAATGGCCATAACCATTACAATGGCGACATTTGAAAGGAAGTTGCTCGTAGTCAAGCTCCTGAATATGAGACCAATATGCCACAGTTAAATTAATCGCCTCAGGAAACCCAATCTCTAAATCAACTTCTACGCAAATTCTTGCACACAAGTATTGCTCTTTCCTTTCTTCCCTGTCAATATACTTTCCAAGCTTATTTTCGATGGCTTCCAAAGATTCAGAATTCCAACAATGGAGAGGAAAATGAGGGAGCCTAACCCATTTAGAGACTGTTGAAGGAACATCCTGAGTGGGGTCAAAATCAAGAGTCCATTTGTTCAAGTAGAGCCCTTGAGGACCCATAAAATAGGGGTCGTTTTGAAAGATGGGGTCTTTGTTTTCTATTGAATCAAACACAAAGAAATAATAACCTCTTCCAACCAAATGATTACGGATTCCTTTGGTGACCAGAGGCCTCCAATTACGCTGCACCCAACCATCTATTGCCTTTGGAGAAGGCGAAAGCCCAGTAAATTGACCAATTAAACCATGTTTAGAAAGATTCAGAGCAGTCCAGCATGGTCTCTCGGCCGGCAATTCAACTGATGGAATATCCACTTTCTTCACAAATTGTTGCACTAAAGAACTGCCTTTCATCTTGCCACTGAAAACAACCAGTCTTTTAAAAGCAGCCAATTCAGGAGGAAGAGGAGGAACCACTTATACTATGAAACGAGAACTTTATACTAAGAACAAGAACTCTAGCCATAAAAACGATGATTTTTGCATAAAAAAAACCAAAAACACCCCCCAAATAGAGAAGTGTTGATACCAATATACGTAGTTTTTTTAGGGGTACAAAATAGAGCCATGGCCTAAACATCCCATACTGTCATTTGCAAAAAATTAAAAATCAACCCCTAAATTGGGAAAACATTTTTTTCTTTAAGAAATAAATTACAACTTTTTTTAAACTTGCATATTAAACAAAAGAAAAATATTTCATAAATAATTTCACCACTCTAACCATATAAAATCAAAGAAATTATGATGTGATTCATAATGAAATCATATATTAGACCATACAACAACAAATAATTCATATAAATATTAAAAAGCTTCTTTAGAGTTTCAATTACAAACATCATACTAATAAAAAACATCTAAAATGTTTCATGTGAATTATTCAAATTCATCCATGGATTCTGACACCCCATAAGAATCTACATTTTATGTAGATGAAGGATTGGATGAAGATGTAGATAACCCATATTATTTTCCATTATGCAAAAGGTTAGCAAGAAACTTGGAAAACTATAAAAAAAAAACTGCTTTAAAACTAATATTATAATGCAATTATATATACATGTAAGATTGCTTTATATATAACAAAAAGTTTTAAAAAAACAATATTTTTGAAGACCATTATACATTTGTCATAAGGTAATTAATAATCATGTTACTCCTCCTTTTATTTTTATCTTGATATTTTAATTGTTTACTCTTAAATGTATACCTTTCTTTAAAGCAATACTTTAAATGCATGGTTATGAGAGTTGTTTATATATTTGTTTTAAGTTAATATTTTAATTGTTTACTCTTAAATGTATACCTTTCTTTAAAGCAATACCAAGTTTGTAATTTAAATGCATGGTTATGAGAGCTGTTTATATATTTGTTTTAAGTTAATTATTAAGAAAGGTAAATCAACATTGGAAAAAACAATCAATCAATTATATTTTCCATTTTATTCATTTTTCATATATATAAAAATATTCAACTATTTTCTCCAAATATGAATAAGG